>CABHPR010103805.1:0-21055 GCA_902168415.1 Peromyscus melanophrys | reverse complement strand
ATTCTTCTTTTTTTGGGGCGGGGGGTTTCAAGACAGGGTTTCTCTCTGTAACAGTTCTGGCTGTCCTGGAACTCGTTTTCTCTTTATAGATCAGGCTGGCCTCGAACTCACTGAGATGCACCTACCTCTGCCTCCCAAGTGCGGGGATTAAGGGCATGCGCCACCACTGCCCTGGTCACATTTGATTCTTATGTGCTTCAATGAGGAGAGAAGATGTAGGGTGTTTTATGGTGTAGTGCTGGGAGTCGGGTAGAGGTTGAGGAGGAGGAGGGAGGGACGGAGGCAGAGTACCTATGATCAGCTTCCTGGCACAGATGCCACCTTAGGATTCCAGGGACAGATTTTGAGCACTGGTGAGTGTATTGGGGAAGGGAATGGTAGACATGAACAGATCCCTTTGTATGGATGGAGACAAGGATGGACGCAAAAGATCTTTCTCTTCCTGGACGTTCCAGAGGACTGAGGATGTCCTCAGAGTATAGCTAAGTTAAATCACAGGTAGACACGAAGGGTTGGGTTAGTGGAAGGGAGGGCAGTTTGGGCAGGGCAGGGGATACTCAACCTTTGGCCACCAGTAACTCTTAGGGCTTCTGGAACAGAAGGAAATAATGAATGGTACGGGGACATTTTCACCAGGCAAGTGAGTTGAGCCGAAAGGACTAAGGCTTCAGTAAAGAGTTTCTGTAAGAAGGAACCTGTGTTAGTCAGCTTTCTGTTACTGTAACAAAATGCCTGAGAGAATCAGCTTACAAAGAGAAAGGGTTATTTTTGTTGAGATAGCACACCATGGCAATAGTGCATAGGGCAGCAAAACAGCTCATTTTGTGCACAGGAAGCAAGAGAAGGCGCTGGGGTCCTGTGGTCCTCTGCTAGGGATATCCCTAATAACCCAAACACCTCCCAGTGGCTTTACCTCTGAAAGGTTCTGCTGCCTTTTAAGAGTGCGACCCAAGGGCCTGTCCTTCGACACATGGCCCTTTTGGGAGCTGTTCAAGATCCAAACTGTATCAGCATCTGTGTTCACTTGCAGTCCCCCACAGGGGAGGCTTGTCCAGAGAGATTCTGAGCACATCCTATCCATGAGTGAGGGATGATGTTTGCCTCTAACTTGTTGGATTCTAGGGAGCCACTGTCAGGTCCTGTTTCATCGCTGGAGGTTGGCGTAGGGGTGGGGGCTGTCCACACTGGATTCTCAGACTCACCTTATTAAGGAAAACGGACCAGAAAAGTGTTAGCTGTGTGGTTCCAACTCCACTAACTATGTGGTATGAATAACAACTTGCTGGACTAACCCTTGCTTTGGGATGTGAGTAGATACATTTCCCTTTTGGCCTAACCTTCCCCTGGCCACACCCTAGGTGCTTTACTTAACTCAAGGGGAATAGGTGGTAGTTACTATTGAGAGCCCTTCACAAGCAGGCTTCTACAGAGAGAATGAGAGGGCCCAGAGGAGAAGGCTGGCACCAAGAGAAGACTGCAACTTGAGTTTAATGTAATATTTCACTGTATACATTATATATATATGTATGTATGTATGTATGTATGTATGGCACACAAGGACGGACATGCACCTTTTGGCCATGTGGCAAACTGTTCTTGATAGTCTTGCCTTAGATTTGTCTGCCTTGTACCCTACCTAAGAAGACTTCATTTTCATGCAGACTAGTGTTTAATCTTAGCACTTGGGAGACTGAGGCAGGAGGATTGAAGGCTCCAGGCCAGGCCAAGCTATACAATGAGACCCTGCTTCAAAAACAAAAATAGCAGAACAGGAAAAGGGCAGATTGAGGCCCGTGGCATTCCTTTGTGAATAGCACGCACGTCTGATACCTTGATCTTCAGCTCTGGTATTCATTTTGACTTCTGTGTCTCTCTGAAACAGAGCCGCCGTGCACATCTGGGGTGTGTGCCCGAGTGTATTAGGATCCACGTCTGGTAGTAGAATTGCTGCATCACAGTCTATGCGGGAGTTCGGTTTGAATGGAAACCGTTCTGAGGAAGCTCTAGGTTCCGTGTTGTCGTTTTCATCGCCCTCCTTCCTCACCAGTCCTTACCATGATCAGATTGGTGCATTTGTGCCTATCTTGTACTTTAATTTCCATTTCACTAATCACTAGCGAGGGGGAGCATCATGCTTGCTTCTTTTAGGGAGTAGAGTCTAGGCACTAACACATAAGATGCCATGGACCCCCAGCTGCATGATGGTAGGCCGCATCTTCTTCAGGCTGCTCTCTTGCCTTGGGACAGCAACAGGCACATTTTTCAGTGTTGTGAGAGTTTGGGGTGTGTGTGTTAGCTCCGTGTGTGGGGCTTTGAGAGCCTGATGAAGCTGATGCTTCCTCCTGCTGACCTCTTATTTTATTAAAAGCCCACGGGTGACAGCAAGCTGGCTTCAGCTCCATCTCGTCTTGCTTGATAGGGGCATGTTGTGCCTTTTAGTATAAACAGGCAAATAAATGAGAACTCAGGCGAGGTCCCCTGGGTTTGGCGGCAGTAAACCTTGAGGGAGGGATGGAGTCCAGGGAGGCCCCAGGGACAGCCCCAGGCAAACAGTGGTGTCTGTCAGGCCCTGGGAGCAGGGTGGGGTAGGGTATGATGGTGTGTTGAGGCCTAAGTAGGGCTGGGAGGATGGCCACAGCACAGGATCCTCTTGGGAGTCATAGGGTGGTTCCCCAAATCTGAACGAGGAGCAGTCGGGCAGGGAGAACCCTGCCATGGCGGAGGCTTTGGGGGAGGCAGCCTTTGTTTCTTCACTACGTGTTCAGTTGAGTGCTTTCATGTGAAAATAGACCTTTGATGTGCTGGGAACTGAGAAGGAAAATCTGCTTTAGCACCTGGGGAAGAGAAGCTGCCTCTGGGCTGGGGGTGAGGGGAAGTGTTCTGTTCGGACAGAACAGAGCGGTGCACTCTGTGTGGGCTGTGGTGGGTATGCTCCTGACCCCATGAGAGGGTGGTGGGAGAAAGCACAGGCTTTGGGTCCTGCGCGACATGTTCAGAAACACAGTGTTAAGGAGGCGCTATCGAAGGCTAGGGGCCTGTTTATAGCAAGGATAGATAACGGCCACATAAACACCACCTGTGCTTACGGACAAGGTCTAGGCGGGAACAGGACAAATAGTAATCACTGGTTTTGTTTGTCTGGTCGGCTAGTGGGTGTTTAAAAAAAAGTCCCGTGTTATTATTATGCGAGAAAAAGTCCTTCCTAAAATAAGCTCACCCTGAGTGGTCTGTCCTTCTATTAGGCCACTGTGGATGCCTGTCAGCTCATTCGCTCACTGTACTCCTGTTAGGCTGGGTTGTTTTGATAAAGACAATACTAGTCCCCGCCTTCCGGAAGCTCAGGCACCATTGTGGGATTCTAGAAGGTAGGTGTCTCTGGAGTCATGAACATCACCAGGTGTGGGACCCAGTTTGTTGCCAAAGAAAGTCAGCAGCCACAGAGGCTTTCGGAAGGACCTGGTGTGTGTGTGTGTGTGTGTGTGTGTGTGTGTGTGTGTGTGTGTCCATGTTCCAGAAACATGGAGGACCTGGAGGAGAGAGATTGCAGTGGTGTGGCACTCATCCAAAGGGGAGAGGCCAGAAAGAGGCTGTAGCATCCGTTCCTGGGTTCGGGGAAAAGAGCGTGCGCCTAAGAAGCATTTACTCAGAATTCTGGCCCTCGTACTGACCATCTGTGTTTGAGCAGTAAGTTAGTTTTGGTTAGTTCTCCTTGAACGTGGGATGTAATCTCATCACACACTCCTTGGAAAAATGGTGCGTATCAGAAGAGGCCTCCCTAGAGAGGGTCCTGCTTACAAAGCCTCTGCAGCCCATCCTCGGGGAATCCCAATATAACGACTGTGCACTGAATACCCACCGTGTATTTTGAAGGGGTTAGGGAGAGACAGCAGAAATGGGACTGGCTGGGGCTTGGGAGGCAGGAAGCTCACCCTCTGGAGTGGGGGCATTCAGGTAGGGAGAAAGTAGTCATAGGTCAGGGAGGCATGGTCAGGAGGTTCTGGAAGGATGGTTAGCCGCCCAGGCTTTGGGAACAGCCTTTAGTCAGAATTCCAGGCGAGGATATGTAGGTCTGCAAAACACCCCAATCAGGAGCCCCAGCAGATCTCGTGTCTGACTCATGGTACTTTTGCTGTCTCATTAGTGCTGGAAGAGGGGCCTTAGTGGCTGGCGTGGCAGTCAGGGCTCAGAGAAAGCCAGGTATCCCTGGAGTCTTGGTGTTGAGGGGAAGGTGAGGGAGAAATTGCTTCCTTTGCTCTTTCCCTTAGCAACACGCATTCACCCTGAGCTTATTGGGCATGCTCCTTCCAAACAGATAGCTTTCAGGAGGAGTTAATAAATTAACATTCGGGGAGAAGAATCTGCCGTGGTGCCAGAGAGGCCTTGGCTGCCAGAGCCAGAGACGTAGCTAACAGAGTCAAAACACGCGTCCATTGTTGTGACATCGGGCCCTCCTTGGAGTGTGCAGCTCAGAGAGGGGGAAGGAAGATGGATCCAGAGTGTTGAGTGTAGCCCTCGTAGCTCCCCTGAGGACACACTCCCACGTCATGGAGGGTGCCTGACAGGCAGGTTGGAATTCACTTGCGTGGGCTCAGGTCCCCTGGAGGCCAGGGTTACAGATTCTGTTTCTCTTTTCTTGTTGAATCGACTTTGCCTCCCTCTGTCCTCTGACTGCTGATGACACCTCATGAACCCACAGGTAGAGTGGAAAGGCCCAGCTGGGCTGTCAGATTTCAGACCGTTTGTACTGTGCATAGTTGAAGGGAATGTGATGTAGGTATGCATCGTTGAGCACGTTTGGAGTCTTGACTGGAAGACAGAAGCCAAGGGAGTACTTGAGTTCAGATGTTTGCAATCAGCCTGGACAACATGGCCAGATCCCACCACCAAACAACCACCACCACCACCAAACTACAACCACCACCAAACTAAAACCACCACCAAACAACCACCACCACCACCACCAAACTACAACCACCACCAAACAACCACCACCACCAAACTACAACCACCAAACTAAAACCACTGCCAAACAACCACCACCACCAAACTACAGCCATCACCACCAAACTACCACCACCACCAAACAACCACCACCACCACCAAACTACAGCCACCACCACCAAACTACCACCACCGCCAAACAACCACCATCACTAAACAACCACCACCACCAAACTACAGCCACCACCACCAAACTACCACCACCACCACCAAACTACAACCCCACCAGACAGTCACAGCAACAGAACACATGAAAGAGTGTGTGTTGCTGATGCTGTGTTGGGCATATCCACCCAGTAGGGATTTATTGGACACCTGCTGTGTGCTCTGAGGACAGCAGGGGACACAATGAACAAGGATCCCAGACCCGGTGGGTCTTTCTTTCGTACATCCATTCAGTGTAGAGAGAGCCATGGCTCCTGCCCCCGCCCCCCCCCCTCCCCCGGTGTAGAAAATGACCATAGGCTCTGGGGCCACTGGATTCTGTCCCACTTACTCCATTGTATTCAGTGAGGAAGAGCTTTTCTAGCCACCTCTTGAGTTTGTCTCTGCTTGTCCTTTACCACCTGGGACCTCTGGGGCTTGGAGTTCACGCTGCCTGTGGAGAAGAGCTCTTCCTGCCTGCTAATGAACAATTTCTACTGAGGCCCGCTGCTTACAAAGTTGGATTTCACCTGCACCTTATGGTAGTGTGGCCACAGAACTGTCCTGGCCAGCTTTTTATGCAGATGTGGACACCTCCCCGTGCCCTAGCTCTTCTCCGTGCCCCAGCTGTGGATCTGAATTCTAGGCGAGCTCCACGACCATCTCACATGATGATGAGGCTGATGACTGGATATTTTGCTGGCTAGTTTTATGTCAACTTAATACAAGCTAGAGTTGTCCGGGAGGAGGGACTCTCAATTGAGAAAATGTCTCTGTAAGAAAGGGGTGTGGGCAGGCCACGTAGGGCGTCTTCTTAATTAGTGATGGATCAGGGAGGGCCCAGCCAGGGTGGTGTCGGGTTCTATAAGAAAGCAGGCTGAGAAAATTGTGAGGAGCAAGGCAGTAAGCAACACCCCTCCATGGCCTCTGCATCAGCTGTCCTCTCTAGGTTTCTGCCCTGCCTGCTTTCAGTGATGAACTGTAGTACAGAATGAGTGAAATAGACCCTCTCCTCCCCCAGTTGCTTTGGTCATGGGGTTTCATCACAGCCCCAGTCCCCCTAAACCAAGTCAGAAATCCTAAGTGCAGGGGCAGGAAGGAGACCTCCCTCCTTAATGTGGTGGACACTTCAGATTCTTGAGAGCAAGCGGTCTTAACAGTAAAATGAAGCTTCCTAAGGCAGGAAGATGGGGGGGCCCTTGGACTGGACCCCGGAAACCCTCTCTGACTTTTCCTAGGCTGTCGGCCTGACTGTACATTCCATGATTCTGGTTGCAACATCAGCTCTTACCTGACCTGCTCAAAGAATTTCAGACTTGGTAGCTCTCGCAATTGCACACCAATTTCTTCAATCGGTCAATCCGTCCATCTGTCTGACCATCCATCCATTTATCTGTCAGTCAACTAATCAGTCAGTCTCTGTCTATTTCCTGTTGGTTCTGATTCTCTAGAAAACCCTGTTAGCCCCTGTTGGAGCAATCGCTTGTTTGCTGGGTCCCCCCCCCCCCATGTTGGAGAGTATGATGACGGGGATAATGCCTGTCCGGTTCTCATCTCCCTCTCAAGTGCTTCCAGAGAGCTAGTGCTCAGTAAGTATTCGAAGAGTGAGTGAAGGCATCTGTATTCCCTGAGAGGTGAGTGGCTCTGCTTCGTTGTGGTCTCTGCTTTCCCATTTATCAGTTCTGGGTCCCAGGTCCTTCCTTTGTGACACAGGGACCATCTCTGCGTCCTGGCTGGCTTTAAGGAGTAAATGAGAGGGGGTTTCTGTTGGGTAGGAGTGGTTTGCGGTTAATCCAACATGAGGGGTGCCCTAGGCTGAACATCCTGAATCTGAAGTCTTCCCTACACAACCGCAAATGGAAAATTCCACACATGGTCTTGTGATGGGTTGCAGTCAAATCTGGGCACACTAGAAATATTGCCTAAGATTACCTGCAGGCTGTGTGTTCAAGGTATACACGAAACATAAATGAATGCTGTGTTTAGACTTGGGCCCTATCTCAAAGACATCTCGTTCTGGATTATAGCAAATATTAAAAAACCAAACACGAACTTGAAACTCTTCTGGTACCAAGAATAGTGAATGAAGTCTACCCAGCCTGTCCTAGCAACCACCTCTGCCTCCGTCGACATTTTGCAAGGTTGCTTCACAGATAATGTGAAATAATGGGCAGAACATTCTAGAACAGTGGTTCTCAACCTTCCTAATGCTGTGACCCTTTAATACAGTTCCTCATGCTGTGGTGACCCTCAACCATAACATTGTTTCCTTTGCTACTTCATAACTGTAATTTTGCTACTGTTATGAATCATAATGTAAATATCTGTGTTTCCTGGTTGTCTTAGGCAAACCCTGTGAAAGGGCAGCTTGACGCCAAAGGGTCATGACCCACAGGTTGAGAACCACTGTTTTAGAACATAATGGGTGTCAGAAGTGCCAATTACCCTCCAAGTGCCAAGCTCTTGCATGAACTTTGTCTTTAAATATAATTTCTATTTATGTCTCGTGAAGCAGTTTTCTTCCACTCTCTCTCTTTCGGAGGCAGCATCTTGCTGTGTAGCTCAGTCTGGCTTCAAACACACAGCCGTCCTGTCTCAGCCTCCCTAGTGCTGGAAATACAGGTGTCAGCCATCACACACAGATCAGTGTCCCAGGGTAAGGATGAGGAAATAAAACCCAGAGCTGTCTGTCCTACAGAGGACTCACCAGGTACCTTTTGGTGGTGTGCCTACTTAAGTAATAGTTGGGCTCAGACCCCTGGTGGGACAGCACTGGTCCTTCCTCTGGGGTGTCTTTTTTGGAGTCCCCAACCTTTTGATTGCATTACTACCGACTTTCACTTGGCGTGGCTAGCTGTGTTTTCCCGCAGGGCCGTGGGAGCCTGCGTGGCTTTTCATCTGTCCATCTGCTTCATTCTACCCTGACCGTGCCCCTCACCTACGTTTTGTAAGAAGTGAGTTGGTTGTTGGGAGAGGCTGATGACCACCGTGGAGATATAAACACCAGAGCTTCTGTTCCTAGGGCTGGGCTTCCCATAGACGCTAGAGGAAGATAGTTCTTTGGTGAGTCTCCTGCAGCCAGCTCTAGGCTGGCGTGAAGTAGGTGTCGTTGAGTGTATGGTGACGATTACGGAAGACCAGCTTGCTTCACTCAGTTCCAGACTTCAGCTTTGTCTCTTGAGGTGAAGACGAGCTTTATTTATTTATTTTTTTCTAAAATTTTGATGGAGATTTTTTTCAGATCTATGCATACAAATGGGGAAATTGTCAGTGTTATTGTACCATCAAAATAATAATTGTTTTGAAATCTCAGAAATTCACTTTCATTGATAATTTAACTGTGTTAGCTCTATTGGCCTTTTTTTCTAAGATGGTCTTAATGGGGGCATTCTTTTGGGTTGTACTTCAGTGATCCCCCCCAGGTTTCTTAGCACTTTCTTCTGGCCTTAGGTTCATGTTTGCTGATTAGGCTAAATGAGATGGCTAGGGAGCCCCAGGGGTCCCCATCTCACCCTTCCCCCAGCGCCAGGGCTTTTTATTTTATTTTATTTTTTTTTGAGACAGGGTCTTACTATGTAGCCCTGGCTGGCCTGGAACTTACTATGCAGATCAGGATGGCCTGACCTCCCAGAGATCTGCCTCTGCCTCTGCCTCTGGAGTGCTGGGGTAAACGAACCAGAGTCTTGCGCAGGGCTTTTGGACATGGTTTCTAGGATTGCATTCGGGTCCTCATGTTTGCATGGGAAGCGCCTTCCTGTTTGCAGGTCTGCCTGTCTCTCTCTGGCTGCTCATTCCACCTCAGGCCCCAAAACTACACCCTCCAGCCCCGAGGGCCTTCTGATGTTGGCTTCCGAGGAAGGCACAGACCCTCTCAGTTCCATAATACCCTGAGGCTAACCTCTTTCCCAGCGGAAGGTTTTCCTCACCTCCACTGAAGATTCTAGGAAGGAATTTCAATGGTACCAGGACCTGGGGGACCACTTGGGCTATTTTATTTACCCTATGGCACCATTGACAGAATTACACCTAAGGCTGATGTAGGTGCCCAAGGTTGTCCAGCTGCTTCCAGACAGACTTTCCAGGCCATGATGCTCACGGTCATGAGCTAGTGAGGCCACTGCCTTAGCTATTAGCCCCATGAGATCACACAGAGAGGACTAACTAGTCTTCTTAGCAATGCCAGCTAGGTTTTCTATGGGCTGAGAAAGCCTTTGAAAAGAAATGTTAATATTCTTCAATAAGTCAGAATGCCCCGCTGAGACTCTGAACATTTGCAATTCTGTAGTTCCTCTGTTCTCCTGGGCCAAATCATCACAGGGAATTTTAGCTTCAAGTTCGGGGCTAAGGAACTTTGCAGTGTTCCTGTCTTCCCTGGGAGCTGGAGGCTGTGTTCAGAGCGGGACTCCTCTTGTTCCTTGGATGGTACCCCCTAGTGCCAGTTTTATCCAGAAATTGCTTTGGGCTTTCTCACAGCTTAGATTCCCTCCTACCACCAGCCACTTGCAGCGTGGGCTTGGAGAATAAGTCGTTTTAAACCTCTGCTGGCCTCTTGTTATATATCCCTACTGCGGGAAAGAGTGTGTGCTTCAGCATGGATGTGCATTGGGGCATTTGTATGGTGTACCCATTGTGACTGTGGCTGAAGTCGCTGTAGAGGTATGTGCTGTGATCATTAGGGAACATCTGCACCAGTGAGCTTGTGATTTGGTCTTTGTGACTTGGTTGTCCTTGAGGGGATTTCTAGATTGTCAGGTAGCAGTTCCATGAGCAGTTGGGGGACAGGGTCCCTGCTTGGGACTCCTTCTGTCTGTGGGTGACAGCCAGAAGGAACGAGAGAGAAATCACGACTCTGTGGCAGGAGGGCTCTTGAGGCTCCAGTAAAGAGCTTTGGGAATCAGTGGATTCAGAAGCAGTCTGGGTCTGCCATCAGACACAAGCGAGGGTCTGGTTCTGTCCGCTGGACCTCAGCTTCCTGAGCCCAGCTCCTTGTGGTGACTAGGAGTGGGAAGGATTCAGCTTCGGTGAGTGAATGGGGATTTGTGTGCGTTCAGACCTGGTGAGTGTAGAAGTTGGCCTAGGAAGGGGTGAACCACATCTTTCTGGTGATGCTTCTTTCCTTCCTGGTCCCTGGCTTGTTTGGAGCTGCATCCTGCCTCTGTATCCCCAGGTAGGAATCCATGTACCGCCTCTTGAATTGCTACTGGGGTAGTTGACACATAGCTGATCTTCCAGAATGTGACAACAGGCCCGAGAATGCAGGACTCATAGACTTGGAGTCTCTGAGGACATGTCTTCTTGTATGTGAAGGAGAGAACTTGTCTTTTCTTCCCAAGAGAAGGGAGAGGGGCAACTTAGTTCTTCCCTTGGCCTGAGACTTTCTACTTATTCAGTGGGGACATTAGTGTGTCCTTGCCTCTTAATGCAGGTGAGGGCTGGACAGTGGTTAAGAACTTCTGGTGCCATGACACTTTCGAAGAGAGCCTGAGGCCAGGCAGACCTGAGTTCAAATCCTTTTCTGCTTCCTCCTGGCTGGAGACTGTGGGCATGTTGAATGTGCTCCCTCCCACTCAGTTTTCTTTTGACCAGAATGGCAATAACTAACAGCTCAGGACCACTGTCGTGAGGATTTGGCGAGTTTCTGTGTGGCACAGAAATACCAAATTCAAATACCCAAGTTCCTGTAGTACCTGGAACAGCCAGACACTTGGTGGTACATGGTAGCTCTTGCTACTGTTGTTCGTAGGAAACAGGGCCTTGGAGGCTGGTCCTATTGGAGGCTCCTTCCTAGAGGCTTTTGGTTCCTCCAAGTGTAGGAAGACTTCCGCTGTGGAAGTCAGTGATGGGCGTATGAAGCGTCAGGTCTTTGACTTAGAAGCAGATAATGAAGGGATTCTAGGTCATTTCTGAACAACTTGGGGACAGACATGTTTCTTGGACAGGGACAAATCTCTCTGGATTGGTGAAGTCTTGTTTTGCAATGAACACTTGGTAAAAGGGACCACGGTGACTTTGGATGTAATGTTCCAGGAGGCTCAGGGGGGGCCCATAGGAGGAACCCCAAGTGCTAACAGTTGATTCTGTGAACACTGACCGCAGAGAGCTGTGAAGCATGAGGAAGAAAGAGGGAAAAGCCTGTTTAAATCTTCAGGGACAAGCCTGTGGAGGACTGCTCTGCTGTCCACCTGGAGAGGGGCTTCTGCAAGAACTGGGGTTACAGTGTCTTGGTGCCTACAGGCCACTTCGGAGGGCAAAAAGCGCCTGAGGTCCTCAGCCTGGGTTATAGAGCCCTTCCTGCTATCCCTACCCCTTTCAAAGATCATCTTCAAAGCCTCCAGCAGAGGAAACCTGAGAGGCAAGGGAGGAGCAGACCCGTGCACGGGTGCCTCCCAGCCCTAGGGATGTGCCTGGTGGGAGAGAAAATGCTTTGCAGGAGTTTCAAGGCTGGCTGGGCTGGTAACCTTCAGAAAAGCCGACCATGCAGTCTTCCGAGTATAAACTGACCCCGCAGAGATAGCGATCCTTTCATATTTCAGGTTCTGTGTGAATGGGAAAAAAAAGACATTGCAGGAAGGTGCCTGGGCTGTTCTTCACTGGCACGGAGGACACCCTAACTTTTAACTGAGCTCTCCTCTCTGCTCTTTGAACATGAAGGATGTCAGGATTTTGTAGTTGCGGGCATGAATGGACCTGCTCTGGCACTCTGAGCACATGTTCTAGGGCACCGTCTTCATTCCAAGGAGGGTCAAGGTTTCCCTTTGCAAAGGTGAATGCTCCTTTTTATTACCTCACCAGGTGCTGTCTTCTCCCCTCGGGGCGGCAAGTGAAGCTTGGCCACATGCGGCATCAGATGTGTCCATCTGACAGCGACTTTGGTCTCTTGTGCTGGCCTAACACTTGCCCGCACATGGGGAGGTCCACACCCAGGGTGGGAACGTAGCAGTCCAGATCTGCGTCACACTCTGCCCAGTGTTTAGTTACCACTGCCTTTTGACAAAAGAATTAGGCTGTCTTCCTGGTTTTGAATGGAAGACCTTTTGTGTATTTACTGCAAATGTGATAAATGCTAGTCTGTGGAAACCAGCTGCCCCCATGGCTGCGGGGCAGCGTCTCTTAACACCTGGCAGTTTGCATTTCAGTATGGTAGATTAAAGCACACATGCGCGCGCGCGCGCACACACACACACACACACACACACACACACACACACACAGAAAGAACACCCCCAAAACTCAGCTCAAAACAGTGATCTCTCTTGGTAGCCTGGAGGGAAATGAGGAAGGGAGGAGCCGCAGGCCCTGGCAGAGACAGGCGAATGGAGGCGCACGTCTCCATGGGAAGGCAGTTCCTGAAGGCAGGAGGAGGCCATTGCATTCACTTCTGTCCCCAGGTCGAGTTGATGGATACCTCACATATTCCAGACATTGTGGTAGGCAGGATATTGTAAGTAGCAGAAGGTCAGGTGAGCCGTTCAGAATGTGGGAGGTCCAAAGAATGACCAAGGAGACTGGCCTGTGTGGGAGACTAGACTGGATCCTGAAATAGGGTATTAGTTTCTTAGGATCAAGGTAACATAGCGCCACAAGCTGGGTGATTTCAGCATCAGAAACATCTTGTTTCATAGTCAGGGGGCTCTGAGAGTCCAAGGTCAAGGTTTAGGACGTTGGTTCTTCAAACATCAGGAAGAATGGTTCATCAGTTCTGGGCCTTCCTCCTTTGCTTATGATGGCCATTTCCCCTCTATCTCTACACTGTGAGTATGCACATAGGAGCACATGTACATGTGTTCGCATGTTTCCCTTTATAAAGACAATAATCATGTCAGATGGCCACTCTCCTGACCCCATTCTAACCTAATTACCCCTGTAAAGATCCTGTCTTTACATATGGTCACATTTAGAAGTTTCGGGGGTTTTTAAGAATTCAACATCAACATGTTTACAGGGGACACAGTTCTACCCATAGTAGATAGGAGGCTTGGTAGGAGAGGATAAAGAATGAGGAGTTTCCCACTCAAGGGAACAGCTAGGCACAGCCATAGATTAAAGAAAGAGCAGTGTGCACTTGGAGAGCCGTGTGCGTTGTGTGGCATGTAAGTTGGAGAGCCATGTGCGTTGTGTGGCTTGTAAGTGGGTACTGGCAGGAGATGGAAAAGCGAACATAGAAAGAAAATAGATCATAAGGGCTTCCAGCATCAAGCTGAGGAGTCGTGGAATAGTCTAGAGCCTGGCAGAGCAGAGTGTGGACTGACCATAGGAGGTTAACCTGGAGCCTGGCTGAGGTATAGAATCCCAGGCCCTATCCTGAGCTGCTCAGCCAGGTACCTGCATTTTAACAACATCCCCCGCCCCCCAAGTGAATCAGGGGCTGGCTGCAGCTTGGGAAGTGCTGATCTGGAGCTCCAAGTCTTTGCCTTGGCTTCAGATGCCATTGTGGTCAAGCCTCGGGGTGAGGGTGGAGGTGGGGGGCTGCAGTGTCCTTGGTCTGCCTGTGGAGTAAGCTATGGGAGGGTTTTGCTCCCTGAATGATTCTCCATTGCAGCCAGTATTGATATGGGCTGATGGGAGGAGGAAGTGTTTAAAACAGGTGTGTGGGTTTGGGTGGGGTGGAAGGCATGAATGCTGTTCTTACCAAGAGCTGAGCCCAAAGCAGCCCTGTGTTACCTGCTGTCTTGTTTGGAAAGGTCAGAGTCGGGAGGGACAAAGGCAGAGGCCGGTCTGATCATTAGCACCGTGTCTCTGTCATTTACAGGGCCCTCCATAGAGGACATTGGTTGCAGTGCTTGCAGCATCTATTGGGTGATGGGGGTCCTGGTAGAGGTGAAGTTGGGGTGGGGAGCAGGTGTGCGGGAGTGGGAGAGGCATTCCCTGCCAGGTTTTCTGGAAGCTTTGTACTGACTTCCCATAGCCCCCTAGGTTCTGGAAGGCTAGGCCCACTCCTAGGAAAGGATGCTTTTCATGGCTGTTGCGTGCACCAGATAAGCCCTCCAGAGCCCACTGGTGATAAAGGTGATCTAGAGAAAACAAACATCAGTGAAAAGGCAAACAGACCCGAAACACCCAAACAGCGTTTATCCCAGTTTAGCGCTGAGACTTGGATTAAGCAGGTCACATGGCCCACAACTTTCCTTCAATCCTTAGGAGACTTCTTCCATGGAAATCTTTTTCGGCAGCTTTGCAATTTTGATTTTCAGTTAATTAGATTTGTGCTGTTTGGGAGACTTGGTTAATGCATTTCACCCCACAGAGCTAATTTGCCTCTGTCTAAATTAGGTCTTTGCTATGGTGGAGGGTGTACACGGGATGCGGGAATCGCGACTCGACCCACACGGGGCGCCGGGAGGCCGCTAGATGGTAAACAAGAGAGGCCTTCGAAATCACCACTTGTCATCATCGTCATTAGTGTGGGAGATCTGAGGTCCCACCGAGTGCGCAGAGAAAGGGCATCATGTGACTGCAGGGTGGGCTTGTTACACACCTCGTGAAACACAGCCCGGTGTCCTGCTGCCTTGTCAATCCCAGGCTGTCGTGTTAGCCCAGAAGGGATAGCCATTTGGAGAGGACAAGGCAGTGGATAATGCGGAATAATAAATGTCTGGTTCCCCAACCCCTTAGGAGGTGTCTCAGCCAAACCTTCATTTACAAGCTCAAACAGCCGAGGCCTAGCGTCATCTGCCTCGGAGTTTGGAAAATCACTTCCTTTCCTTCCTTTTCTTTCCCAGGTATCCTTGTCCTGCCCCACCTCCTCCAGCTTTGGCTGGATCTGAAGGATGGGACAGGTTAATCTGATTGCGTGGGTATTGAGAGATGACCGGAGACACCAGGTGGAGGTGCGGGGCCCAGTTTTACGGAGTCATCACAAATGATGCCCTTTGTTCCCCTTCTCCAGCGTCAGAGATTATAGAACGTGTGCTGGTGATAGGAGACTAGGACTCATAATTTAATAATTTACATCCTGCTCGTCTTCTCCAAAGGCTTTGAGACAGCCAAAAGAAAGGGGTGGGGAGGTGGACCTAAGGAGACAGAATCAGGTCTGCTCAGAAGGATGCTCAGAAGCCATCTATGGGGGTGGGCGGTATTTTCAGAGCCCCGCTGTCAATAGGGTCTGTGCCCATCGGACATCGCACATACTGGCTAGCTTGGAATGGGGAACAAACCATTTCACCTCCTTTGTCATCTCCAGTGGGTTGGAAGTGTCCTCCCTACTGGAGTACTGCTGATCAGTGAGTGGGAGTGTAAACTCGATTAGCCATGTCTGTGAGGGCCAGGGGCGGTGGGGGGCGGGCAGTGTGCACACTTGTTGTTACCATCTCTTCAGTTCACGACACCGATCTATCGTGTATAATGTGTGGAGAATCCTATTTGAGGCATTTGGGAAAAGAGAGGCATAACCTTTGTCCTTTGGAAAATTATGGTCTCATCAGCAAGGCAGAATACACGCCCGAAGATGGCTTAGTGCCGGGAGAGCCTCAGCATTCTCAGTTATCATTCTTAGCATAATTTAAGAACAACTGCCCTGTTCCGCCGGCGGTGGTGGTGCACGCCTTTAATCCCAGCACTCGGGAGGCAGAGGCAGGCGGATCTCTGTGAGTTCAAGGCCAGCCTGGGCTACCAAGTGAGTTCCAGGAAAGGCGCAAAGCTACACAGAGAAACCCTGTCTCGAAAAACCAAAAAAAAAAAAAAAAGAACAACTGCCCTGTTCCACTGTATCCCAGATTATAATCTTGACACACAGAGTCAACAGCACAGAAATGCACATAAGGATAGACAACAAGACTGAGCTAGGGTTTGGTTTAGAGGCTAGGCAGCAGGCAAACAGCTTAGGGAAGTGTGCATTTGGGAGCTTGGGGTAGGGAAGCCTTTAAGCTGTGCATCTCAGCAAAGATACTCCAAGGAAGGGCTTTAAAGCAGGATAAGGAGAGGTAGGCAACAGGAGCATGTCCGCAATGAGGGGTGAGGTTAGATGGGGATAGGGTGAGGGTTTTCACTGCTGCTGGCTGGCCATCACCCATGAACCTCCTTTATCAGATCTTTCCACCTCTTCCAGACTCTTGCATGGTTTTGTTTGGTTTTCTCTGATGCAGTCTTTTGTACGTCAGCTCTTGCTCCACTTTCTAAGGTTACCCCATCGATGTCTTCTATTTGTCACGAGGGCCTGGTTAGAGGCATTGTGGGTTATACTGAGGTTGGGACTCTGTTGTTTATAAGAGTTTGAAGGGAGAGGATGTGGGAACGTCTTGTCTGAAACACAGGTCTGAAAAGGTGCTGGGGGAGAAATGGAAGATAGACATGAACCCTCCCAGTCCACCGTTGAGTCCAGACCCCTGAGTAGATGGAGTCTCCATGCAGCAAGCTTTCCTTTCCTGTGCTGTGTTGCCTGTTAGGTGCAGAGAAGATGTTGTTGCGCCTCAGGAGCATCTGGGCTCCTCAGGATGCAGGGCTGATTTGTTAGGGGTACATTTCCTAATGTAGGTTGCATGAAGGAATCAGGAGGCTGACTAGAGAGATGTCTCTCTCTGCTTGGTGGTATGGTGGCTGCAGATCTGACTCAATCCTTTATCTTGGGGGGTGTGGGCCCCCAAAATGGCACTGTCCTCTCAGGAAAGAGTGGTAGCCATGGTTTTGTCACCTTCTGAGCTTGTAGAAGAGAGAACCCTGGGTGATGATACTGATCAGGGCCCTCTGTCCCTGGGTGGTCTGAGGCAGTTTAGGTTGTGACAGAGGAGGCGTGCAGAAATGGTGGGGAGCGGAGAAAGCCTGTGCCATCATCACTGGTGACCAGCGGCCTTTTTTAGCATCTTCCAGGGCTGGGTGTTGTCTTGTTGGTCTCTTTCCTTCAGCTGGGGAAACTGAGATTCTAAGCAGACTGACTGACTGATCTCTTCAAGATCACACAAGTAGTCTGGTAGCAATGTTGGGACAGTACCATGAATGCCCCAGTTCCCACTGGAAATGCTACATTTCCTAAATTCAAGATGCTTACGGTGACTTACACATGGGTGGCAGTGGATCATGGTGGTGAAACTTCCAGACCCTAGATTCAATCAAATGGGGTAGAGACTTGATGGAGAGCTTGCTTTCTACCTGATGGTGCGATAGCGTGCAGATTGCTTTGAATACATTTGCTCAGTGTAATCCTAAACAAAATCGAAGCCTGTCAGGCGGCTTTTTTTCAACTCTGGTGTCTGATGGGAAAGCAGGCTCCGCTCACCTGCTTAGCTACGCAGCTGGCAGCTACAGAGCCCTTCCCAGGCCCCGTGTTTGGCTCTTCCCATTGTTTCTTTTTGAAGGTGGGTGAACAGGACAGGCTGCAGCTTGGGGACCTCTGGATTGTTCTTGGTGTCAGCATCAAGTGAGTCGATGCTAGGAGTCCTGATCCTTGCCAGGCCCCTGTCCCTGCTTCATCTCACTCTCAGCATCTTGGGAACAACAATGGCTTCTTGCTTTAAGTGGTCACCGAGTTCCTGCCCATGAGTTTTCTGGACACTTGCTGCTGAACTGTGTTCCGATCGAAAGCAACACAATTACTCTCTGAAGCTTGAGGGCAATTGTGAACACTTACAGTCTGCCTTCTTGTTCAATACTTGCCTGGAGTGTCTCTCTGAGAGGGTTGGAAAGGCATCTTGGATGGAGATGGTGGTTGGCTCTGTTGCTGGGTTGGGCTAGCTGTTTTTTTTTTTTTTGTTTTTTTTTTTTTGTTTTTTTTTTTTTGCCTCTGTTGGCAAGGGAGGGATTTTTTATTTAGACATTCACATGGGGACTTGAATCAGAGCAGAGGTGACACTTGGCCTTTCAGGTGCAAGCCAATTTGCAGAAGGCTGGAGAGGATGGCTAGGCATGCAGGGCTGTTCAGGGAATCCTCCGGGGAGAGGCCCTGAGGGGCGGCGTTGTCAGATGTTCCCTGCCAGTTTGCACAGCGCTGGGAGGCAATATTTTAAGACAGTTGGGGAGGGTCAGAGGTTCCTACCTTTAGAGACTCATCAAAGAGCTAAGTGGTGCCCAAAGGCAAAGAATGATGCTCCCAGAATTTTGCATCCTGTGCGCATGCTCTTCCTTTGTCTCATTGGAATAGGCAGGCTAACTGAGGGGCACCCCGAGTCCCTGTGTTCTGATGCAGAGAGGGGAAAACTCTGTAAACAGATCCTGCTGTCTTTCCAGCCAAATCATGGGCCCGCCTGTAGGGAGGAGGAGGACCCTAGTACAGGGGTTTCTGCGGCTGTTGCTAGCTCTTCTCTGGAGATGGAAATGGGTACCTAAGTCACCTTCTTATCTGGTCCCTTTGTCCTTCCTTATTCCTTCCTGCCTCAGGCTCAGCATCTGTGCCTGGACCAAAGTGAGAAGCATGTAAGATCATCCCGTTGGTTCACCGGGGCATTATCAGGAGCCATGGATTTGGGGGCCTGGGGTGGCAAGATATAGCGGGCTATAGCAGCTTCCCACGAACACCCTGGATGCTCCTCTGCCCTCTGCATATGGCCTGGCCAAAGGCCAGGAAAAGCGACCAAAGGTCTCCTCCTAGAGCTTTCAAGTCCACTGGGTGGCCGTTGTCCCTCCCACGCAGGCTTCTAGTCACTGCTACAAACACCAGGCAGTAGGGGTGGTTCTTAGGAACACTTTGGGAACTTCCATTAGCTTCGATTGGCAAGGTGGCTTAGACCATTTGATCTGAATCAGAGAAGGGAAGGGTGGCGAGAAACCCCTGCCCTAGCCTCAAGGTCCTTGTTGGGCCCCAGACAACTCTTTGGAGTACTCAACCACCCCTCGGTGCTTTCCTCCTTCTCCACCCTGTTTTCCTGCTGGGAATCCCAGTGTGGCCTTGTAAATATTAGCTCTGGAAACACCCGAGCCTCTCAGGAGACAGAGCAGTCTGTTACACCAGAACACATGCCGACCTTTCCCCTGGACGAGTCCACAGAGTTCCTTGCAGGGGAAGGAGGCAAGCTGTCTTCCACATCAGCTCCCCTGGCAGCTTGCTCACCTGATGAGCCTTCCCACTGTGCTGGAGAGAAGGGAGACAGCTGGGAAGGGCCATGGAGGCAGAAGGTTGTGCTAGGGGATGCTCTTACTTTTCAGCCTCCAGAGGCATCCTGTGTTGGCCAGGACAGCTTTGCACTGCATTTGAAGCACCAGGCCCCTGAAGGCAGGCAGGGGCTCTTCTTGACTCCCAGCAGCATAGAGGAAGAGCTCTGGATGCCTGCCGGAGTCCATCCAGGGAATGGATCCTTCCATTGTGGTCATGAAGCAGGAGTTCAATGTCAATCCCTTTAGAAGGGAGGCAGATCCCCCTTTTCTTGCCTTTTTGAATGTTGGCTGCTCTCTTTAAGATCTGAACCTCCAAGTCCAGTTAGAAGAACCTGTATGGAAAAATTTATTCCTGTTTCAGGAAAGGGTAAGAAAAATATTTGTTCCCATCATCAAAGTGGAAATTTAAGTCAATGACAATGGAAACTATTTCTGGCCATTCTCAGACCAGAGAGAGGAGGGGCTGAGTTGATTCAAGCAGGGCGGAAGAATTCAGGCACTGTAAATTTTAGGGGTGAAATAACAGCGTAGAAATAAAAACTCCCCAAGGAAACATAAACCAACCTTTAATCAAACATAAACAACAGACCACAAGTCCCCTTCCCTCGATGAGCTGGCGGCTCCAGGACTGCTAGACTGAGGCCCCAGTCACTAGGACCGCAAGAGTGTTGGATCATCTCCCTGCTTTTCAAAAGGTCCTTGTTGGCATCAGACAACTTTCTGGAGCACTCAGCCACCCCCTTTGTTGTGTCCTCCCCCCCCCCCCCCGGAGGGGGGGCGAGAACCTAAGTGCAGCAGTTGTAGTCCCTAGGTTATGTGGCACTCGGAGGGCGTCAGGGTAAAGACTGGCTGAGAGCGAAGGCCATTTACAGAGTGTGAGTTGTATTGGTCGCTTGGGGAAAACCAGCTGGGTTAGAACAATCCAGCTGCCAGGAAGTGGTGTGTGTATGGCCAGTGCAAGGGGGCGGTGGCCGGTGTGTGGTGTGCATGATGCTTGGGGGGCGGGATGCTAAGCCCATTGCTTTTGTGAAAGTTTGCAAATGTCCATTAGGAAAAGTCAGAGGAGCAGCTGAGCCCAGGCTATACCTCCCTGACCCAGTTTGGGGTCGTGAGCAGGTCTGTTTCTTGTTCTGCACTAGACAGGGATTCTAGGAGTTCTGGGTCCCAAATCTTGCAGCAAATTGAAGTAAACCTGAATCAGATTTTTTTTTTTTTTACGGGGGCGGGGGGGCATTCTGAAGAATTTGATCAGAAAGTTTAATTTTTCCCGTGGACTTCTGAGATCCACAGCTGAGAAATGGCGTGGGTGGGACTGCACCAGTGAGTATCCAGGACGCGCTGGGTGGGTTTATCTGGATGCTTGGTGACCGGTGCTCTCTAAGGCTTGACTTGCCAGAGTTGCTGCTTTTTAGCCCTCCTCCGTGGGGTGCTCCTCTCATGTGAGGGCCACCTGGGCTTTTCTGACAGTGCTGGGTTCTGGCTTCCTAAGGGACAGGGACACGTCGTTAGCATGAGCTACTCTGCCAGCTGCGTGAGGGACAGTGGCTCCAGCCAGTCCTGGGGCTGCAGTAGGTAGGGCTTCTCCCCAGAGCAAGAGGTTCTGGTAGAAGCAGAGAAAGCACGTGCTGTAGGTTCCAGATGGACCATGGTGAGGCTGTTTGTAACGGAAGTACCAATGGGAAGGGGCTCCCAGGTTTTTGAAGAGGTTTGGAATTTTCTCCTGTGTTCATCGTCGTCTCATCACCTGCATTTGTTCCTGCTCTGTGAGGGACATTCTTCACGCCAGTTGCAACTGTGAGTTGTAGGTGAGCTTGGTCTACAGAGTGAGTTCCAGGACAGCCAGGGCTACAGAGACCCTGTCCCCCTCCACCCCCCCCCCCAAAAAAAAAAA
>CABHPR010103803.1:0-22342 GCA_902168415.1 Peromyscus melanophrys | reverse complement strand
TGTGTGTGTGTGTGTGTGTGTGTGTGTGTGTGTGTGTGTGTCCTAAATAGTGTGTGCCACCAATGCTTGGCACAAGAGGGCCCAGAAGAAGGAAAAGAAAGGAGGAGAGGGAAGGGGGGAGGGTGGGAAGGAAAGGAAGGGTGGGAAAGGGTGAGAGGAAAGAAAGAAGGACTGGAAGTGGAGGGAGCGGAAGGGAAGGGTGGGGAGGAGGAAGAACAGATGCAGAGGTGGGTGAGACAGTGAGACAGAGCACAAGCAGCTGAAGGAAACGGAAGACAGCTGAAAGGACAGGGAGGGAGCAGAATGTTTTCGATGACAAAGGAGAATGTGACCTCAACCAAAGTGACCTCAGCGTTTCAGTGAACCTTACCAAGTCATCCTTTTGGGAACTGGGATGCACAGGAGGAAGATCACTGACATTAGCTGTAAGGGAGTGAGGGTCACGATACTGGGAGAGGAGAGGGTGGGGGGAGGCGGAGGTGGGGGGGGGAGGATGTAGACAGACCTGAAAAGAAAATAGAGAAGACTTCCAGGAAGGCAAACACCAGCTACAAAGGTTGTAACAAGGTGGAAATTCAATAAAGTTCTAAAATAATGTCTATGGCATTGCTATACTATTAAAAAGGGGGAGGGAGAATCTGACTTCAAAAGTTGACAAATCTTAAAACCTCTTCAATTCATGGACACCTTCGGGGAAAGTAGGAGTCAGTCCCTCTGGAGGGAAATACTTTACACAACATTGACATTGGGAGGAAGTTGTCCTCCACCCCGGCAAGTCAGGGTCTCTCACTATAGCCCTGGCTGTCCTGGTTCTCGCTCTGTAGACCAGGCTGGCCTCAAACTCACTGAGATCTGCTGGCCTTTGCCTCCAGAGTGCTGGCATTAAAGGTGTATGCCACCATGCCTGTAAGTTCTCTCCCTTTTTGGCAGCCAAAATCTCACATAAAGTTAATGAGCCTAGGATAGGGACTGTCTTCTGAGGCCTGAAGAGTAGAGGAAAGGGGAGGTGATTGCAAAGAGAATGCCTACTGTCCCCAAAGGCAGGGGACCCTGGGTTGCTGTGGACTCAGTCAAGAACCAGCTCTGCAGCCCTAAAGCTCCCTGTCAGTGACAAGTATAGTAGCCCCTCAGCTGTCCATACAAGGATCTGCACCAGCGAAACCAGTCCCACCAGCATGGTTGCTGGGGCCTCCAGGAGCCTGAGGGGCTCTAGCCTATTGGCATCCTGGCCTGGACACTGGCCATGAATGCAGAAGAGTACTTGAGAGCCTCTAAAGCACTTGCTTTTGTACTTGCTGGAGTATGGAAGTCATTGTGGAGCACAGGATTGGTGTGCAGGGCCCTATGCTTGGCTTAAGGGTCTATACGGGGCCCCAGACATAACTTTACATTTAGTGGCCAAAATGTCCCACCAATGCTGACTGTGATCATCTTTCTTCCAGCCTGACACAATGGGCTCTTTCAGGCTTTTGAGGTAAAGGAACAGACTTAAGCCTTCTCAGGTGTAGTGGCTTAAATGAAAATGGCCCCCATAAGCTCACAGGGAGCAGCACTATTAGGAGGTGTGGACTTGTTGGAGGAAGTGTGTCACTGGGAGTGGGCTTTGAGGTTTCGGAAGCTCAAGGCAGGCCCAGTGTCTCTTTCTTCTTGCTGCCTGCTGATCCAGATGTAGAACTCTCAGCTCCTGCTCCAGCATCATGTCTGACTGCACACCACCATGCTTCCCACCATGATGATAATGGACTACACCTCTGAACTGTAAGCCAGCCCCAATTAAATGGTTTCCTTTATAAGAGCTGCTGTGGTCATGGTGCCTCTTTACAGCAATAAAACCCTAACTAAGACACCAAGCCATCAGCATCAGAGTTGGGCTGAACCCCAATTTCTCTACTCATTTGAAAATAAAGAAAAGGCTAGCATGGCTGCAGATGAAAAGGGGAGAGTAGCCGGGCGGTGGTGGCACACGCCTTTAATCCCAGCACTCGGGAGGCAGAGCCAGGCGGATCTCTGTGAGTTCGAGGCCAGCCTGGGCTACCAAGTGAGTTCCAGGAAAGGCGCAAAGCTACACAGAGAAACCCTGTCTCGAAAAACCAAAAAAAAAAAAAAGAAAGAAAAGAAAGAAAAGGGGAGAGTATAGACCAGTAAGCACAGGGCTAGGAACACACATATTTGGGGGATGGAATACAGCCAGAAGCTGGGGGACTGCGTCACATTATCTGCCTTTTACCAACATTGGAACATACTCCAGACACACCATACCTCCACTGGAGGGATGACGCGTCTCTCTGCCAGGCACCTGGCACAAGATAGTGTGGTTACTCTAACTTGCCTATCAACTTCCTAGTCTGAAGATTCTGGGGGGCCACCACAGGAACCCCACACTGACAACCCGTGCTCAGCTATTTCCCAAATCTATCCCAGAAAAAGACTGGAGGGAAGGAAGGAGACCTGAGGGACAGGATGAACAGGGTGTTGGGAAATGGTTCAGAGGCTGTCTGGTGTGACGCTCCACAATGGACTCTGACCCCACCTAGAATGCTACTTTGCCAGCCCTCAGCTAAGAAGAGAGTAGGTGAGGCCTTGCTTCCTGGGGGCCTCGAAGGCACTGGGCGACTAAAAGATGGTTTACATGTTCTGCCTCCTCCAAAATAGTGAAGCTCGGTTTTCTCTTAAGTCCTGAATCTTTGAGTTGGAGTGTTGCATGAAAGCAAAGTGGCATGAGAATGCAGTTTCCCACTTCTCCACCCCATTGGCACACCCATTAGTAAAGGGCCATCATACTCCTCCAAGGACTGTGAAGGGCCTGGGGCAAGGAGGAGCTCAGGAAAGCCAGTCCATGGTGGCACTGACTGCTCACGTCAGCAGATCATGAGCTCTGGTCTTTCCTGGGTGAGACTGAAGCCCTTGGACAGTCACTAGACTGCCACAGAGGGGAGAGCCAATAATGGTGGTATCTGCCTATCAAACAGGCTCGTAGAAAGGCCAGAGTCTTGCTCAAGACACCTGCTACTTGATGGCGAAAAATCTACCCTGCTCACCTCAATTAACTGATATCCAGATTTAGATAATGAAGTCATAAAAACCTCTCCAAGTTTAGTTAAAGCATGTCTAGCCTCAATTCATCAAACTGGAGAATTCCAAGGCGTGCAAAGTAATTCTGCACCATGCAGAGGTTGCCCTATCAACATCTGGGCAACTCTACACCGAACCCAGGAAACAACAATTTCCTGATGTTGTTTGTTTTGCAGTCTTCCAATTGTTATTTGAAGCCTAAAAATTCATGATACTCCAGTACCAGTCTCCTGAGTGATAGGATCACAAGTTTATGCCACCATACCTCGCTGGCCCTGCTGCCCTCCATTAAGAGAGGCTTACCTGTGGGTTGGGGATTAGTTCAGTTGGTACAGTGCTTGTTTAGCCTAGTTGAAACCCTGGGTTCAATCACTAGCAGTGCATAAAATCAGATGTGATAGTATACAGCTGTCATCCCAGCACTTGGGAGCTAGAGGCCGGAAGAATCAGAAATGCAAGGCCATCCTTTATTAGGCTCACTCATGCCAAAGCTCTGGGTTTGGTTTCCTTTCCTTTTCCTGAGATGCTTGTGGACCAGTAGCTGCTCTGGTTAATGCTTCAAGCCAAGCCAGGCTTGGCGAGAAACCTAGCTCTCTTTGCCTTCCCATGGCCCTGCTGAGTAGGGAAAGGACTCTGGATCATCTAAACAAGGAGGTCACTGTGACACGCTGAAAGATAAGGTGATACATTCTCATAATTCTTCTTTTTCTGCTTTCCAGGTATCTTCCCTAGGAGGTGCTAAGTCCGTGTTTTCGGGTGGCTAGGCCCAGACGAGCTAAGGCAATGATTCTCAACTTCCCTAAGGCTGCAACCCTTCAATGCAGTTCTTCATGCTGTGGTGACCCCCAACCAGAAAATTATTTTCATCACTACTTTGTAACTGTAATTTTGCTGCGGTCAGGAATCACAAATATCTGTGTTTTCCGATGTTTTTAGGTGACCCAGCGAAAGGATTGTTCAACCCCCAAGGGTGTCATGACCCACAGATTGAGAACCACTGAGCCAAGCCATTTTTAGCAAAAGTTCAGTCTAGCTGGTGAGGTCCCTTGGGTATTATCAATAATCATTCATTTGAATTCTTGAGAATCAAAGCAAGAGAAATTCTGTTATGAGATTCCGGAACACACATTATTGTCTCTTCCCTTCTCAATAACTAACTTTTCTTGAACCTTCCAGCAAACCACCACCACCACTACCATCGCCACATTGATGAGTGAAAGCAGTTCTTTGGGAATGGAGAGCAGTGGTAAACAACATGAAAACATCCCCGTTACTCCAAAGGCACACTAGCCTCACTGCGCCGCACTGAGTTACTGCTAAGAATGTGGAAACTATGTGAACTTCAGCCATTAACTATTTCCAGGATGATGGGGCTCCCCCCAGTGTTCTAGTGCAGGACTCGGCAACTCCAGCGATTGTGTATATGCATAAGCCCACGCCTCTTGGAGCCCAGAAGATCATGAGTGAGTTCCAGACAGCCAACACTGAGGTATTTATACTGGTGGATTCAGGGTTTGCCTTGGTCTAATTCAAAGTGTGCCCTGGTTTTTCTCTTTGGAATAAGAAAGTACGGACCTTATCTTTTTGTTTTACAGGAGCCCACATTTCAGAGCCTTTGGATATTTTAAAGAGCTGGAGATTTCAAAGTGTTTGAATATTTTACAGATGGTGGGGCTTTTAAAGTTACACTGTTTTATATAGTGACATGAACAAGATCTCGGTAACAAACGATGGAGACGGCATTGGTTTAAGAGCGGTGTATCTGTGTCAAGAACAAGGAGCCAACTGTGCTGGTCAGGTTGTTTCAATGTGACACAAGATAGAGTCATCTGGGAAGAGGAAACCTCGGCTGAGAAAAACGCCTCTGCAAGATTGGCCAGTGGGCAAGTCTCTGAGGCATTTTCTTAATAATGATTGATGGTGGGAGGGAACAACCCACGGTGCGTGGTGCCACCCTAGGGCGGGTAGTCCTGAGTTAAAAAGCAATTCAGGACAAGCAGAGCAAGCAACAGCCAGCAAGCAATGTTCCTCCACGGCCTCTGCTTCGGTTCCCACCTCTAGGTTCCTGCCCTGCCCTCCTTTCATGATGGACTGTGATTGGAAGAAGTCATGTAAACCCTTTCCTGCCCACACTGGTTTTGGTCACGGTGTTTTATCACAGCCATAGAAAGCAAACTAGGACATATGTGTGCATAAATACATATACAAATCAACAGAAATCAATTCTGAGTCAGTGCCTTACTACACAGATGAGGCTGGCCTCACACCAGCACCCATCCTGTCGCAGTCTCTTGTTGCATGCCTCCTGCACCCCACTACACCCCCCTACACCCCACTAGACTGTGCTCTTAAAGGTAGGATAGTAAATATTTGAGGACTGTGGCCCATGTGGTTTCTGTCACAATTACTCAGCTTTGCATGAAAGTCTCCGTAGACAGTTTGTAAGCATGGCTGCCTGGGTGTAACTGTATTCCAATAAAATTTCATTTACAAAGAGTCATATGTGAGACAGATAATAAAGAAAAATGATAAAAGACTGATAGGAATTTAATGACAAGTATCCCATATTCGTTGCTGAACACCAGGATGCTGTCCAAGGGACCATCATTAAATAAAACAGCCTGAAAACGAGGCAATTCTCACATACACAAGCACACTCACACAGAATCTGGAACTCTTAGGATCATTAAATTACTTACTACTTTAACAAACAAATGTAAAATAGCACTACAATGAAATGTGTGCACAAACTTCAGAAACACAGTTCAGATTGTCTATGAATATAGTTTTTTTTTTTTAATTTTCACTTTTCACATATATACAGCCTCAAGACTGTAAAGACACCACGTGGCTCAAAGGGCTGCTTATCTTCTTCCACCTCAGAACTAAGTCATTTAAGCCCATAAACTGCACCGAGTTTTGCTCAGTAAAGGACAGCAAAGGGAACCTGCTTTTGACCAAACTCCCCAGGAAATAAACAGTGCAAAGGCCTCCAACATCAGTAGTGAGTTGGAGGGAGGAATCCTTTCAAGCACAAACCACAGTCACCAGGGTATCCTGAAGAAACACTATTATCCTAAGTCGGAAGACGAGAACTAACCTCCTGGGTGCGTGGAATCTCACTTAATGCGGGTATGTTCCCTGAAGAAGTAAGAGAAAGGGAATCACATCTTAAATGCACCCCTGGAGCAGTACATGGTCAGGTTTGCTCAGCCAAGGGATAACAAAGGGGCTGAGTCTATTACCCGTGGCAATGGAAAGAAGAGGAGAAGGCCAAAGATTTCTACTGCCATTACTTCACACCAGCTTGAAGATCCACTCCCCACTGAACCCACTCTCTAAAGCTGCTGAAATGCAGCCCATGACAGCGGCTGGACTGTGTGTGATGGTAACGACAGAAGGAAAAACCACAAAACAAAGCCCATCAAGTGGCCAGAAAATACATGAAGAATCAAAAGTTGGATGCAATTTCATTGGCACACACTTGAGAGAACTTAAAACAGCCAGAAGAGGTAGATGTGTACAAAAAAAAATAATAATAATAAGCCGGTCATAGTGGCACACGCCTCTAATCCTAGCACTTGGGGAGCAGAGGCAGGCAGATCTCTGAGTCCAAGGTCAGCCTGGTCTACATAGTGAGTTCTAGGACAGCCAGGGCTATGTAGAGAGACCTTGTCTCAAAAGAAAAAAAAATTAAAGATCACTTACAGATTGGCTGTGTTGTTTTAAGTAGGTCTCATACACTTGGCGTTCAGACTGCCAGAGTTCAGAATAAATCATGGGCACAGACTTTGCACGTGCTAACTCTTCACTAAAAGAAAACTGGAAGAGAATCAGAGTTTTACAAAACTATCCCTAGCATGAGTGTCTGATTTCCATCTGTGAACAACAATAAACAGATTTAGTGGTCAAGATCAGCAGGCAATATACAAGCCCAGGTGTTCTCCAGATTTTTTTAAGTGTACTTAAAATGACCAAAAAAAACAAAAAACAAAAAAAAAAACATGCTTTCCTACAGCCCCCAAAGAACGATTATTACTGAAATATAAATGATCAAGTATAAATCACTAGCATTCACAGGAACTTCACTAAAACTGTAGAAACAACTGTATAGTTCCCCCCCCCCCCAACTGTGTCCAACAGTTTGAGACTCCCATGAACAGTCTAGGGCAAAACACTTTCAGTGAAGAAAACTTCACCGCCTGCCACAACACTAACTTCTACAGGCTAATCTAGGGGAGGGATTTTCAGTGTAACCAAAATCTATACAAGTCATTTGACCACAGCTCCCTCCTAGAAACAGAACATAGTGAGGACACTGTAATCAGGTGACAAAGGCCAGCTTTGTCAATAAGGACATCTTTGGTCCTTCTAGGCTTTATGTCTTCCGTCAAGCACAAGAATGCTCAGTGTTCTTACTGTATTATATAAATCAGAGGACGTAACGCATCCTAGCAACGGAGCTGGAGAACACAAAAGGTCAGGCTCTAAATCCACAGTCCTCAGCCTTCATTCAAGAGGCTTGCCACACTCCTACCCCAGACCTTCCCCAAGACAGAGTTTGTAATACTGATTTACCTCACAAGCACGTGAGAAACACTAGCAATCATTAGAAAGCATAAAACACTTTGTAAATACAAAAGTGCTATTTTGGCATCTATCTAACTAGAAAACATTCATTGTTTGTGCTATTTGGCAATTTTGCATTCCCACCTCTCCCTGCCTGTACCCTCCTTGTGTAAATCCGTGCCTCTCATACGGAAGGGAAAAAGGAAACCCCTGTCTGGACTAGATCCCTCATTAATTTGTGCAGAAGTTGGGGTTCTTGGGGTCAGGGCACACACATGCAAATAGAGGCATCCCATCCTGGGAACTCAGCTTTCTTGCGTTTTCCACACAAAGCCAGCAAAACTGAGCGGGCTGACTTTTGTGAACAGGTTTCTCAGGCCGCTGTTGATGGTGGTCTTCCGTCCTCCTGAAGCCGGACTAAGACGGGGCAAGTCCTGACTTACACATGGATCAGGGTCATCCATCCACCTAGACACCCGAGACCCAACAAGAACCACCAAGTGCAGGATTTCCTAAGAAATCCGGGAACCAGTTATTAGTGGATTTCTAAACCCGAGGTTGCCCCTTGAAGTAATTGTGCAGTTTCTCTGCTCAACTTTCCCTGGATGTCTCAAAATAGCAGCTAACTGTGGCTCATGGGAAGGGAAGTGGATAGAAGCACCCTCTTCTATAGGGATGAGAAAGGTCTGGCTAGAGCTGAGGGTGAGAGATGTCACAGGCTTATTCCTACCGGCGCTTTACTGTACCCCCATAACTCTACACCAGCCACCTCTCCCGGTTCCCACAAACATGGCAGCCCAAGCCTCTCCACCCACATCCCCTTCCTCGGGGGGTCCTCCAAGCATCTGTTCACCCAAGCCCTTCACTCCTTACAGTGTGTATTTAAGTAAGCCATCAGCTCAAGCACATCTCCTAAGAGTTACTTCCATGGAGGAGGTAGGCACCTCGAAACAACAACTCTTATTAACCGTCCCCTTACGGGGGTGCAGGGGGCAAACATTAAAAGCACCCCCCCAGACACTCTCGGGCTGTCCCTCCCGTCCCTTCCCCCACATCTACAGGATCAGTAACCAAGCCGTCTACTCCCAGCGCGGCCTCGTTTGGGACCCCCCACCCCCCGCCCTAGCACACGTGCAACTTCTGGTGCTGCGCAAGGTGCGTCTTGTAGCGGAAGCCCTTGCCGCAGCCCGCGCACTTGTGGGGCTTGTTGCCGGTGTGGATGCGGCGGTGGCGGATGAGGTGCGAGCTCTGGATGAAGCTCTTGCCGCACTCGATGCACGTGTAGGGCTTCTCGCCCGTGTGCGTGCGCTGGTGCTGCGTGAGCGTGGAGAAGTCGCTGAAGCGCTTCTCGCACTGGCCGCAGCGGAACGGCTTCTCGCCCGTGTGCACGCGCAGGTGGTTGACGAGGTGCGAGTTGCGGCCGAAGCCCTTGCCACACTCGCGGCACACGTAGGGCCGCTCGCCCGAGTGCGTGCGCTTGTGCGTGAAGAGGTGCGAGCTGACGCTGAAGGTCTCCCCGCACTCGGAGCACATGTAGGGCTTCTCGCCCGTGTGCACGCGCTGGTGCTTCACCAGGTCCGAGCGCCAGCTGAAGCGCTTGCCGCACTCGCCGCAGCCGTGCGGCTTCTCGCCCGTGTGGATGCGCTGGTGGTTGGCCAGGTGCGAGCGGCGCACGAAACCCTTCCCGCACTCCCCGCACGCGAAGGGCCGCAGCGCCGCCGAGCCCGCGCCGCTGGCCGCCGCGTGCGCGCGCCGGTGGCTGAGCAAGTGCGAGCTGAGGCTGAAGGCCTCGCCGCACTCCGGGCACGGGTAGGGCTTCTCGCCCGTGTGCAGGCGCCGGTGCTTGAGCAGGTCGGCGCGCCAGCTGAAGCTCTTGCCGCAGTCCGCGCACAGGTTGGGCCGCTCGCCCGTGTGCAGCCGCAGGTGGTTGGTCAGGTAGGTGTTGCGGCTGAAGCCTTTGCCGCACTCCCCGCAGCGGAAGGGCTTCTCGCGAGGGGGCCGGGCCAGCGCGGGCCCCGCCCCGAAGCCGCCGGCCACGCCCATGCCCATCATCCCCACCACCCCGCCGCACTCCGCCGCCAGGCCGAAGGGCTCCAGGCTGGCCACCGCAGCGGCCTCAGCCAGGCGGTGGATGCGCTGGTGCTGCAGAAAGGCGGCGCCCGGACTGAAGCTCTCCCCGCAGTCCGGGCAGATGGTGGGCGCGTCCATGATGCTGGCCATCAGGCTGTCGAGTTCCCCGAGGTCCATGGCCATGGGGTGATGGAGCCGGTGGAAGCGGCGGTGGGCAGGTTTGTCACCTCGGTGTCGACCCCCCAGGGAGAGGTGACGCCTCCAGGGAAGCACCGGAGGAGGCAACTGCTCATCTTCCTCTATCAGCTGGTTCTCCCCAACGTTTTCTTCCTCTTCCTCTTCCTCTTCCTCCTCCTCCTCCTCCTCTTCTCCGCGGGGACTCCGGGATATACTGTCAGATTCTGACAGGCCTGGAAACAGTGCCATGTCAGCCACACCAGGCTGGTCGTCCTCTTCCTCACGGAGGACAGCCCCTTCTTCCTCACTCAGCAGCCCCTCTGAAACAGACAAGTTGGCAATGGAGGTCAGCTAGACCTGGCGTGCAAAGGCATTCTAGGAGAACTGCCCTTCAAAGATTGTGAGCCAAAGGAGTAATGCTCGTCCAGGGTACTCCCCAAAACCACTCCACCCCAGTTCCCTAGTCTCCTTATACTCCAGCCTCTTTCCCACCGGTCTCCTCCAAGTAAGACCTAAAGGACAGTGCACTCTGTGCCGCTGCCAACCAGTCTTTTGGCAGACCGCATCTACTACATACCCCAGGCTTTGTTTAGCTGAACCACTGGCAGTCTGCATGTAGCCAAGTTTGTACCATATGGGAACTGAGGAGATAGAGTTCTGTCTCCAGAAAAGGAGGAAAAAAACTTTATTTGCTCAACCATACTTTGTAAAGTTAGAGCCTCAAAACACAAATCAAGTTAATCATGAAAAGTAAAAGAGACCACTTGGGTGCATTAGGTCCAGAACTGATTTTAAAACAAAAACAAAAAACCATTTGGTCAGTCTGGAAGAGCTTGAGAGCATTTCCAGCCTTTGACATTGCAACAACACCCTGTTGCAGTCTACAAAAGTCTGTGCTCAAGAAGCAAACAGTCAAGTATTAAGGGGGAAGAAAATCAGGAAAGATAAGTTATTTCTGAAGTGCTGTGCAAGCATGAGGATCTGATTTTGATACCTCCACCCCCAAAAAAGCCAAGTGGGATGCACGGTGCTTGCAATTCTAGTGGGGAGACAGGCAGGCAGATCTCTCTGGCACTTGCTGGCCAGCCAGCCTAGCCTACCTTGGTGAGCTCTAGACCACAGAGACCCCCACCTAAAAATTCAAGTTAGATGGCTCCTAAGGAACAATGCCTGAGGTTGACCTCTGGCTGACACATATAACAACCCATAGATGTACACACACACACACACACACACACACACACACACACACACACACTTTCGAGTTTTAATTACACTTACAACTTCATGAGGGGTAGCATTCACAGCTGTCCTCAGCAGCACGTTGGTCACACTCATGAGCAAACTGAACTCAGCATTGGAAGATGGGTAAGGGATGGCAGACAGCCCGGAACTGGTAAGACCAAGTTATAAACTGGTAGAGAATATATACCTGTCAGTCTCTGGCTGCTTCCTCCTCAAACAGAGGGCACTTGAGGAAGTTACTGGAAAGTGGAGGCCACAGGCTTGCATGCACTGTGGAGGAGGGCAGCAGGGGACCTGGGACTTTGTCACAGGGAAAGAAATGTAACCACACAGTCCTGGCCATAGGGTGTTTCAGCTCTTTTCTGTCCCTGCTGTATACCCTGAACAGGACAAAGCAACCAATGTCCAAAGACAGAAACAAGGAAGTGGTTAGAGACCCAGCATTTGCTTTCAGGTCAGAAATAGCAAAGGTGGTAACCAGGAACTTAGGCCCTTGGGTAACTAGCCTCATGCACACAGGTAGGTCATTTAACCACTGACTTTGCTTATCTAGAGGGGGGATGATGATTTAACTAGAAACATCCATATACTTTGCCCAGCAGTGTGCTGTCACTTTTGAAAATTTTTTAAAAAACATGTATTCATCTATTATGTATGTATGCAAGTTTGTGTGTACCACATTCGTGCAGGTGCCTGCAGAGACCAGAAGAGGACTTTGGATTCCCTAGAACTGATTCCAGGTGGTTGTGAGCTGACTGATATGGGTGCTTAGAACCAAACTCAGGTCTTCTGCAAGAGTAGTAAGTGCTCTTAACCACTGAGCCATCTCTCTAGGCTCCCAAGTCACTCTTTAAATCCAACATGTCATGTCACTCACCAACATCTGTGAGGTCACCCCCCCCACCCCCCGGTATTGCCTGTGATTCCACTGTAATGTTACAAGCAGTCATCTGTACCAAAGGGCAGCACCCATGAGTGACCCTTCACTTACTAGCGTGGCCTCAGTGGTGGATGATATTAAAGAAAAAGATGCTCAGAGGGTGGACATTAGGAGAGCCAAGTCAGTTGAGAATCCTGCCCAGTGGTCTCTAGAGAGCCCTCCCCCCAGACTCCCAGGGTGCTGGGCCTGGTTGTATGACAGAGGCACCAAGTGTAAATGTGAGTGTGGTAACTTCCATGGATACTCCAGCCTTCTCACCTGGACAGACAGCGGACACTATTTCCCTCTCTTGTGAGTCCCCTCTTAGATCGTCATCCCGTGGGTTGGAGTCCATCTCCTGCGCCAGGTGGCCTCTCTCTTCTGTGTCGCGTGGATTGGAGCCCATTCCTCTTTCTTCTGGGTCCCCTTCTCTGTCCTCAGAGTTCTCAAAGTCAGAACCCATACCTCTATCTTCGGAATTCTGGGGTTCACACACACCCTGATTATCTTCCTGTTCCATCCAGCAAGAAAAGGGTGAGGTAGCCAAGGATATCTGCTCAGACAAAACATGGAGAAAGAAAGGTTACATCAACCTGGATCTAACCCTTTACTACACATGCTCTTGATTTTCTCATCCAATAAAACAGCTAGAACTGCACGCACCAACAACAAATCTACTTACTCCCTACCACATGGACACTTAGGCTAAACAGCTGTGTGAAGGGGGACATTTGGCTGGAGGAGGAACAGTGGCCACATCCTGAGACCACATGCCAACACTCTGGGGACCAAAACCAGATCAGGTCAGTCTGCGAAGTGTCCATGAAGTAAATGTCTGGGTGTGAGTTTACACCTTAACGTCGAGGTAAGCATTGCTTTTTTTTTTTTTCACTTTTGCTTTATTTATTTCTGCAGTGCAGGGGATTGGACCTGGGACTGAAAGCACTCTACCACTGAGCGATCTCTCCAGCTACTTAGTTGTTATTTTTGGAACGAGGTCTTGCTAAATTACCCAGGCTGGCCTTGAACTCATTCTGTATCCCCGGTAGGTCTTGAATTTCCCAACCTCTGCATCAGTCTCCTGAGTGGCTGGGGTTCTAGGACTGTGACATGTCTCTTTTCGTTGTTTAAAATCCTTTCGTGTTTATTTAGCTTCCTGACTCTGTGCTCATGCCTCCGCCACACTTTGACCATGAGGAAAGCAAGCTTGACCCACGGCTGACACATTTAGCACACATGGAATCACCACAGGCCCTGTCCACCTGAGCACACACTGAATGTTTTTTTTTACAACCTCCTGGGTATAAAGGTAAGCAATTCTCTTGCTAGGAGTTTGGGGGTAGAAAAGGCTACGATGGCATATTAAACCCTAGACCACTCTGGATAGTTCTAAACACTGTCCCCAGAGGAGGAAAAAACAAAAACAAAACACTTTACAGCTGGGGGGAAAAAAGAGTTAAAGCTGAAACGGAAAGAAAAGCCCTAATAACAATCCTAGTCTATGGAAACTCTAGTATAGACAGGAAGCCCATTTTGCTGTCTCAAACGCCCATGCTTTCCTCCTTTGCGTGAAGCCTGCCCTACACAAGCCTGTAACATTCCTCCAAGTAGTTAGCTAGTTATTGGAGGGCCTTTATGGAGCCAGAAGGAAAGTACACTCAGTCCTCAAGAATAACAAACATTAATATGGCAACTTCTTATCTAAGACTGTGTCCTCAAAGGCACGCTCAGCCTGGCTTTGTGGCAAGGATCTGCTGTACCTCTAGGAGAAGTAAGCCAAGATGATTCAAGCTGTAGCAGCTTTGTTGGACGCAAGAGGGCAAGATGCTAGGGCCTGCTGTGTCCCAAGCCATCTCCACAAGTCGAGCTACATACATTGCCATGTGTCAGTTACAGAACTTTAAAAGGAATGTGTACCAGGGGCAACCTGGCAGCCCTTCCACCAAAAAGCCCAACAAATGAATTACAGGGAGAAAACAACATCAGATTCCGAAGCCCTCTGTGGATATCAGGTTTGCATCTCAAACCCAAAGGGCCACCTGTCAAGACTGGGCAGCTGAGCCAGGAATAATTCCTTTCTGCTCTCCATCACACTTGCAGCTTAGCTCAAGGAAGCCAAGCTGCATCCAGGTCAAGGATCCGGGTCTGTGATTTGAAGGATACCGCTTCAGCCACTGCCTCAGCAATCCCAAACAGGACTGCAAGAGTAAAGCTGATAGACTGGCTCCCTTGCATCAGAAGAAGTGGGAGGAGCGGTGGCTGGAGATGTGGTACAGTTTAGAGAGTATTTGCCTGTCACACACAACACAAACCCTGAGTTCAGTCCCAGGCACATAAAACCTGATGTGCCCGTGTGTCACTCTGATGCCAGCACTCAGAACTTGGAGGCAGGAGGATCAGAAGCTCATACAGTGAGTCAGAGGGCAGCTGGGCTACATGAGAGACCCTGCCTCAAAAAAAGGGGTGGGGGTGCTGGAGAGATGGCTCAGAGGTTAAGAGCATTGGCTGTTCTTCCAAAGGTCCTGAGTTCGATTCCCAGCAACCACATGGTGGCTCACAACCATCTATAATGAGATCTGGTGCCCTCTTCTGGCCTGCAGGCAAAACATGCAGGCAGAATACTGTATATATAATAAATAAATCTTAAAAAAAATTAAAAAGGATAAAATATAAAGAACAAAAAAAGTACGGTGAGCAAGAATATTCCATCCTTGGCAAGGAGCCTTCCCTCCTCTACCAAGGCCCTCCCAGAGGCAACCCTGGTTTTGGCATGAAAAGCAGGAGTTATGGGTAGAGGAAATCCCTCTACTGGGTCAGGCTGGCCCAAGGCAAGTCAGTTAACCTCTCCTAGTTTCAGAGTCTCATCAGTACAAAGAGGGTATTGCTACTTAACCTTTTCACAGGAAGGGTGTCAGAAGGAAACTAATTAAAAGGCACTTTGGGAAACTGGAGAGAGTCATTAATGCTTTGAGTTTCACTGCTGGGGAATACGTGCATTATTCCTCTCAGCCATCTCAGCATACCTCTCACAGACACAGCGGCTGCTCTGTAATTTTGGTAGGCACAAAAAAGAGCATCTTAGATCTTTCTCAATAACGATGAGAGCGTAAAGATGGAGCCCTTCCCTTAAAGGTCCTGGGGAAGCCGCTGTGTCTGAACTCAGTCAACAGTATCCTGCAGGACAGGTGGGTCCCTTTGGAAGGCAGCTCAGCTGAGCTGCCGAGTCTCCAACAGATGTTTTGGGATAGAAGAAAGGGATATTATTACAGCCATGAACCTCCTCAGAAGTACATTCCACACGAGGCTTCTGTCCCCAGTCACACCGCCCAGCACTCTTTAGCCTTCTGAAGGTCAGTCGGACTGAATGGACAAGGACATCCCTAGAGTCTGCACATACAATACAGCTGAAGGTGGGGTGTGGAGAGGCAAGAGGAGGCTTGCAAATGTGGCTTGTTGGTTTGCTAGAAGGGGAAGGGTTTAAAAAGAAAATGGATCAACGTTTTCTAACAGTCTGAAGGCAGCAAGAGGAAAGGTATCAATCAGTAAGCACATCACTAGAAACTCCCCCAACTAAAGGCCAGTGACTGCAGCCCGCTTCCCTGAAGGCTGGAGCATGGCAGTCCAGCCTGGAAGCTTCTTGGAACCAGAAGACACTGTGACTGGTGATTTCCTGTACGCCCAGAGAACAGATCAAATGCAGTAGCACCGTTTTTCTAACTTTAAAGAGGGCCAGAATCCAAGTTCCCCTACTGAGGGCTGGCATCTGGATTCACAGTACTGCCACACTGAATCAAGACAGGCTCTAAGCTCCAAAAGGAATCCTTCCTGATCCTTACCTCACAGGGAGGGAGGTTTAGGAATGCTCTGGAAAGGGAGAGAGCCCCTATGACCCAAAGTGGCAATGTTCACATATTTGTTTTAAAATGCCTGTTATCAGGAGACTAGAAGTCTGTGCCTGCTGCCTCTCCACCGCCCCCCCCCACACACACACACCTGCAATAACAGATTTCATTCCACTGGCACCAGCTCATCCTAGATTGTAGGCAATGGTAGAAGCTATGTAGAGGTAAGGATAAGTGGTCAGGATATGTTAATTGATTAAAAGGCCACAAATGGTTTTAAAATATCTTATTTTCATTAATATAGACACAGTAGCATATATCTTAACACATACGCGTAGGCTCAGAAAGGAAGGCAGAAGATCATTATTAAAATGTCAACTATTTCTGGGTCACTTCTTGGAGGCTTCTGGCTTTTAACTCTTATCTTACCAAAATCCAATGATGTAGGCTATTTCCAACTTCACAGACCAGAAACAAGAACAGAAGAGATTACACCAAGATCCTACACATGGTGAACGGTGGCACAGGGCTGGACCTTCTCGGACAGCTTCTGGTGCTTTGGGACATGTTGGACAATTATGTATGTGTCTGCATTTCCTACAGTAAACATGTATTCTTTTTTGAACCAAGAAAGACAGCTTCCTTTATTTTCAATATGATCAAATATGTTAAAGAAAAACCTACAATTATTCTAGAAGCAACAGAAAGACAAGCAGAGCAGCTGTGATTCCATCATCCTGAAGAAAATTTTCAGAAGCACTGTCTACTCACTGTGGGGCAACCAAAGCGTCTATTCAGGCACATTTCGTTCCAACACCTTTCCTACTCATTCTCAAAAACTAGCAACATTTTTTTAAGGCTCAGCCAGGGTTGGATAATGAGTAGGCGGCAGCAGCATGGCAGAGGGATGGCTCTGTAGCCAGACTGACCCATGCTTGAACTGTCTGCTCTTAACCGGCTACATGACTTTGTGTGAGTCACATGACCTTGTAGGAGCTCTAATTCTGCATCCACGAAAACAAGGATGCTGCCACTTACAATACAGGCTGAGAGCCTGGGAAATTACATTTGTTAACACTGATGACACATTAGGTGCAGAGTGAATAGACTTCATAATTCCTTTATTATGAAGTTCCAGGTCAACGTCTTGATTTAAACAATTGCACAGTAAACTAAGGTCACTATCCACGGCTATGTTCCCTAGGAAAAGCCATTTTCAGCTCCGAGTAAAACTTCCCTCAGCCTTGCTGCTGTTAATAAACAACTCACCCATGTGAAGACAAGAATCAAGGAGGGGGCGGTTGCTTAAGGGAGCTGGAGGCTGGGTAAAAAGCTGGTAGTTGCTAAACACCCATTGTAAGCACAGAACATGGGTCTAAATCTGAGGGAGGAGTGAGCGTGTGGCTTAGCAAACCCCAACTCACACCATGTATAAGGGAGCCTGCTTCCCCGTGTTAGAACAGATAGAAGTCTAATAAGGGAAAGGAACAAAGTAAAGGGAATGGTCTAGCAGGAAAAATTAATTCCACATTTAGTTCCAGTGGCTCCATGGAGGCAAAGGAGCAGCAAGTGCTGACGGGACAGGGTTCAGGGTACAGCCAGTACCGCCACTGTGCTGTGTGGCCTCTCCTGGCTTCTTCTCAATAAGAATTTGAATGTTTGGGGTGGGGGTTGGTGAAGGTGAAGAGATGGCTCAGCCATTAAGAGCACCAGCTGCTCTTCTAGAAGACGCACGTTCAATTCCCAGCACCCACATGGCAGCTCACAACTGTCTGTAACTTCAGTTCCAGGGGATCCAACACCCTCACACAGACTTACATGCAATAAAAATAAATAAATCTTTTTTTTTTAAAAAAAAAAAGGAAATTGAATGTGCCTGAGTCCTTGATAAACAGGTGAGTTGATCCAGAAGGCACGAAGTCAGTTTTACTAGACAATTTCAGCTCCACCTCATCACCTCACAGCACCCCAAACATGTCTCCACTACCACCTTCGTACTGCCTTTCTCTTAAAGACCGGGGAGGGGCTGGGCACGTCCCTAACACTGCTCAGATCCAAGTTTCTAGAATTTATACATGTTCATATCCTTTGCTCCTCCACCATGGTCCCAACTTAAAAAGAATGTTTATATCCTTAAAGTAACCAGAAAAATGCTCGAGAGCTTCTAGACAAACCCAACTTCATCTCACAGATGTCTGAAATGTCCAGTCAGTGCACCTGGAAGACGCTGCCGCAGAATGGAGGAGAATGTAACCCAGTAACTTTTGGGTGTTTTGTTGTTATTAGTTAACAATATGGTCTCTAGCCCAGGCTGGCCTTGAACTTCCTGCATAGCCAAAAAAAAAAAAAAAATCTCTGAATTTCTGATCCTGAGATTACAGGCACTATCATGCCAGGCTTATACGGTGCTGAAGACCAAACCCAGGAGCTCAAGCATGCTTCGCAAGCCCTCAGCTGACTCGAGTGCATCCTCTGCCCACAAAGTATCCCTTAAAAAAAGAAAGAGGAGAGGGATGGAGCAAAAGGGGAGGAAGCCAGGAGCAAGGTGGAAATCAGACTTGGACCTGGGTTCACTGACATATTTAGCCCCCTCCAGAATTTCTGCAAATTATTCCTTTTGATCAAGCCCCTACCACCCCCCTTTTTAGATCAGATCTAACTTCCTCTGGATGGGCAGTCAGGCCCATACCACCCTCCCACCTTTCTGGATTTTCCAGAGAGAAACCAAGGCCAGAAATAGCACCAAGTGACAAAGCCCTAGCAACTCCCCCACTCCAGTGGCGTCCAGGGCCCCACCCTGCCCTGCCACCGATGGGACAGCATGGGCTTGGTAGAGATCAGAGACCAGCTATGACAGTCCCAGGCTGGAGGGCAGTGTCCCCTTTGAACAGACCTATGCAACGTACCGTACAGTTGGTCCAGTCCCTTTCCATTGACTCTAGCAACTGTCAGGAAAGTGGGTGACTCATTCTATGTGTCAGGAACACTGAGCACGTGGTCCACCTGTCTCATGGCAAATGAAGGCGGCTGGCAAGACAGCCTTGTGACTCAGAATTCTGAGACAGGCTAAACCTGGAACCTCCTGCCCACTCCCTCAGACCTTGAGTGGACAGGAGTCATGTGCTGAGGCCACTGCCAGGTGGCAGGCAGCCAGGCCAGCAGAGCGGTCTTGTCAGGGACAGGAAGTGGTTGCTGGGCAGAGGGCCAGGAGTGGCTCCATTCAGCAGCCTCCAGACTGAAGCACCTTTGCTGTCTCCTACTCATCTCAGGGCCCCTTCCTTACCTCCTCAGGGGGAAGCCAGGGAGCCAGCAGCAGCATCTAGAACCTTCTTCCTGCTGCTTCCCACTACTCTGGCCAGTCTCTCCCCAGAAGATAGTCAAGACGCCTGATTTGAAAGAAGCTGGTAAAACAACTCCAGCCAGAGGTTCAAAAGGTTGAATTCAGGACAATCAGCAAGATCCAACTAGGGACTGCAGGGCTTAATCATTTGTCCATCTTCAGCAGCAACCAAGTAAAAGAGTAAACAGTCGAATTGCCTCTGGGGGCTATGGTCTCAGCGCCTTGCCTCCTTCCTGGCCAGCTCACAGTCAGGACCCAGGGCTAAGAGTCACCTCACTGGACAGGGGATGTCTCTAGTGAGCAAAGAGCAGCTGCTTTATCACCCTCCTCCTATATGTCACATCCAAAGAGGCCACCTGACCCTCCCCTTGGCTGGCTTGCATAGACATGGACCACACAATCCCCAATGCCAGCCTCCCAAGTGGCAGACTGCTGTGCAAGGTGAACCTGAGTTCCAGACAGAGAACAACAGCAAAAGATGACCACAACCAAGTGCTGACCATTCTCCAGACAGGAGCCAGAATGGTACGGTTTCTGCTCTGTGGCTCCTGCCTTTTCTCCTGGAGAGGGAAGCCCAAAGAAGAACACAGCTAGTGGGAGGCCCTGAGTTCAGTCTCTAGACACACACACACACACACACACACAAACATACGAGACAGAGAGAGAGAGAGAGAGAGAGAGAGAGAGAGAGAGAGAGAGAGAGAGAGAGAGAGAGAGAGAGAAGGGCAGACAGACAGGCAGACAGAGACAGAGAGAGACAGAGACAGAGAGACAAAGAGACAAAAAAAACCTGTCCTTGGTACCAGGATTTCTGGTCTATTGTCTGGGGCAGGCCCCCTCAGTTTGCACCACTTGACACACCTGTCAAGCTTCCACCATGTGACCATCATCCAGCTCCTTGTAAACAAGAATTATTGCAATACAAAGACAGCTCCTAAGGGAAAATTAGATTTTCTACCTTCAAATGAGAAGTCACAAGCTGGACGTGCACAGAATAATTCCAGCATTTGAAAGGCTGAGGCAGGAGGCCAGTCTGGACTACATAGTGAAACCCTGACTCAAGATAAAACAGAATAAAAGTTCAAGATGTTCATGCAGGCAACCTATCCATCCATATGTTCTGTTTTACTGATTAGAACAGTCTCCCTGCTATACGGGGATATATAATGTTTGTAATTTTCCACCCTGGTGATTGGCATTTTATTATCTGCTGTTTGGTTTTTTGTTTTTGTTTTTTTTTTTTTTTCTTATTTAGTAACAGAAACCCTGGGCTATTCTCAGTAGACTCGTCTTCTCATGCCTGCTCAGCTACTGAATTATCTATTCAATATATTTTTCATAGACTCATGGATCTTGAAAATCTCTTGAACTTTTATGAAAACAAACTGAGGTTGAGAGAGAGCAAATGCCTGGGTTAGAGACTAACAAGCAGACTGTTAGAAGAGGTGTATCTTAAATCTCAGTTTCCTTATGGTCCCTCCAATAATCTTGACATCCCTTTAATGCAAAATACCGATTAAAAACAGACAGCTGGGACTAGGTGCAGCAGCACACTCCAGTGGTCTTGTCATAGAGAGGCTGAGGCGGAAGGATTGAGATTTTAAGGCCAGCCTACATAGCAAGACACCCCCATCTCCCAAAAAAGGAGATTCAAGATAAATCTATGACATACTCTGGCCCTCCAAAATCCCAAGCTATATTAGTCAGGGTTTTTCCAGGGGAAACAGAAGCAGTAGGCTGTATGTATATTTAGAAGGAGATTTATAATAAAGAATTAGCTTATGCAGCTTTGGAGGCTGACAACTTCAAAAATCTGCCCTGGAGAGCAGACACCAAAAACAAGGGGCTGGGAATATCCTCCTTGCTCCTGAAGATCAGGCTTTTGATCTACTCAGGCCTTTCACTGGCAGGAGGAGGCCGAACTCCATGGTAGATACTGGTCTACTTTACCCAAAGTCCACTGCCTTAAATGTTAACTGCATCCCAAACCACACGCATGGAGTGACTGCAAACAGAGTCTAACGGCATACATGTATGAAGATGTCATGATGAAACTTCGTAGGCTAACCTAAAAAAGAAAACTTAAAAACTGCATGCATTTTTTCTTCTCTCTCTCTCTCTCTCTCTCTCTCTCTCTCTCTCTCTCTCTCTCTGCACTGTGTGTGTGGTCAGAGGAAAACTTGTGAGATTGTGGGAGTGAGTTCTCTCCTTCCAACCATGAGGATGGAACTCAGGTCATCCAACTTGGCAGAAAGCATCTTGCTTGGCAGCAAGCACCCACTGAGCCATCTCAACAGCCCCTAAAAGACCATCCTCACAGAAATATCCATAAAAATGTGTGATAATGTATCTTGGACACCCTGTGGCCCAGACAAACCAACACATATGGTTAACTACCACAGGCCCTAGCTAAAAAGCAATCTGACATAATCCCTTCACACTTCTAATCTACCTATAAAAGCATTGTTTTTGTCATGAAAACCACAATGCACACTTGGATGTGGTTTGTGTGTCATGTGATAAAGAGGACAGGGAGGGAGACTCAGGATTAATCTTAAAGATCCTCAGACAGGCCTGGTAGTACAGGCCTGTAAGCCCAATATGAGAGAGGCTGAGGTAAAAGAGGTAACATGGCCAACTTGGGTTACATAGCAAGAGCCGGGCTAGACAGGACCATGGAGCAAGACTTGGTTGCAAAACTAACAAAAATCCTCAAGGGAGGGGACAGCTTCCTAGACATGCATGGTGTGCGAACCAGAAAGAGGCACAGTTTAATAAATAACTTTGCTTAAGGCAGAACAGCCTTGGAATGCAGGAGGTGTGTGTCTGATGAGACTTGCTCATCAACAGCCTTGTTCTGGAAGTACTGGTGCTGGGGTTCCATGTTAAGGTTTCTGGGTGAGGTCAGGTGATCTCAGCAAGTCTTTCCCAATCCAGATGATTCTGTAATCCTGTTTCCCCTGGAATGAGCAGTTATGGGAGAAGTGTTCTTCACAGCAAAGAAGGAAAGGTGGGAAGACATTCTGTCACTCAGCTTCCCATGCAGATTCAACAGGAAAAACTGCCATTCCACTCCACTGCCCAAAATAACTGCATGGTGTCGCTGAT
>CABHPR010103802.1:26025-39435 GCA_902168415.1 Peromyscus melanophrys | reverse complement strand
ACACACACACACACACACACACACACACACACACACACACACACACACACCAGTTTTCTGAAGAAACTCCTACAGCTATTTGCTAGGCCGTGAGTGCTTGGAAATGGAGATCCTGGGACCGTTCAAAGTTGAACGTGAAGGCATCACCTGCTGCCACATCCCCTTTGTAGGGTGTTTGAGGACTGGGGACCAGCAGGGTTCTGGCACAGACCTGTGGGCTCATGCACTGTACTTGACCTGAGAGTCAGAAGTCCAGACCTCTTCCTGAGCCCTGCCTTCTCTCTGTGTCTCCCTGCTTTCATCCAGGCATGTGTGTGAACTGCTTCCCTCTGCAGCCCAGGCTTCCTGCAGCCTCTGGCTGGCATCTCAGTCAGCACCTTTCCAAAATGCTACACATAGACCTACTCTCCACTTTCCACTAGACCATGTATGAAGACTGGATGTCCAACAGATGACCGGGTCAGGATTCCAATGAGTCCCCTTCCTGTTACCCTTCAGTTCCACCCCTCCTGGTCCAGGATCCTATAAAGGCTGGGCTCTCCATATTGCATCTTCTTGTCTTTGAGAGACAGAAGTCCACCATCTCCTTGGTGGACTCTCCCTTGGCTCCCTGCCTTAGTCTATTTATTTTCTGTTGCTATAATGGACTACCCCAGGCTGGGTGATTTGTAAAGGGTAAAGGTTTGTTCAACTCATAGTTCTGCGAGTTAAAGGTCCAGGGCTCTATCAGGTTTTGTCTTTCCTGCTGGTAACAGAATCCTGGGGCAATGCAGGGCAAGCTGGGAGAGAGTGTGGCTTATATAACAAAGGCACTCTCTGGACAGGCCCTTAATGTGTTAATCCAGGAGTGGTCTGATGCCAAAGACTTCATTCTCAAATAACATGCTGATTAGAGACGAAGTGTTCAGCACAAGAAATGTGGGGGACACCCTAGAGCCATAGAAGTTCTCCAACGCATCTGATAAGAGCCAAGGAGGGCATGGCTGATTACAAAGTCTTACCTGGCAGAGCAGGAGTAAGAGATCTGCTCTGTGAGCTCTCTTCTGCCTGCTGAATCTCCATTTCCCCTCTTCACCCCTTCTCCCCTCTCCAGAGCCAAGAGTCAGAAGATCATGTCTCTGACTCTGGGGAAAAGCATCAGGGTATGGAACCAGACGGTCTCCTCAACTACAGCAGAAAACCACCGAAAGAGGCCATGCTGTACTTCGATAAAAGACTTTCTTTATGGGTTTCTGGCAAAAACCAAGGGCATGAGACAGTCTTGTGCCACAGTGCAAAGAACAGCTTTCCTGTTCCTCTCAGTACATTAAAATGGGCACCAAGTCAATGCTTGCTTAAGAAACAATCAGCCTTAGCACTCCCCCAAACATACTTGGAGGATCTCTGTGCCACTACACCGTTTTAAAGTCCCTTGTGTGTCACTTGCTAACTTCTCTGCTTCCCTTTCTGATTTGTGGATGGGCTGAGGGTGGATGCGATGCTCTGAAACGTGATCCTTCAACCAGACGCTAAGCATAAGATAGCAACGGGGAAGGAAACATCCAGGTCCCTGGGAGCAACCTGATGCAAGTCCCTGGTTCCCAATGTGAGCACTGGCAGGGCTGTGCACCTCTGATACCTTCCATATAGACCTATCCCCCCAGGGCTCAAAGGGCCTACAGACGTCTGGCTAGCTTAGGCTCATCCCAAACTCCATCCCATTTCCCTTCCCTGAGGCTTCCTCTGAAAATATATTTTAGTAACTTCTAAACAAATCACATCGCCTCTCCCAGTTTTTATTTGTTTAGTTAAATTAATTCTATTTTAATATTTCCATTAGCCATTTAATTTATTCTAAAACCCAACACTGCAAAGTAATAAAACTTCTCAAATATTGACAGACAGTAAGTAAATGTCATCCACATACAACCATCTGTTTTTCCTCCAGATTCCTCAGGATGTAGCATGAGCAGTTGAGGCTGATAAATGGGCCTTCATGAGCCTGTGGCATCTGCTGGGCTTGGAGCTGGGTACCAGGGATCAATATGAGGCTCCCACTCCACAGAATAAGAGGGAAGGGAGGTGAAGGGCTAGAGCACCCATGAGAAAAATCTATCCAGCAAACAGGGCCAAAGTTCCAGATTTTACAAATGCATAAGTGGAGTGGGCCCATCATGGAGGGGGTGGTGTCTCAGGAGGCGCTGCCCCTCCCTGAAGATCTAGAGGCAGTTAATGATTGCTGAAGCAGGGAGAGACATTTCCTTCAGTGGTGTAGTTGATGGTAAGTGGCCCATGCATCTGAGGTCGCTCCTGTGAGTAGTCCTGGCTCACCCAAAGAAAAGGACACAAAAGTGAGAGGGACCCTTGTTGGGAACGGGAGAGGATCAGTGGGAGTGAGAAGGACAAGTGAGGGTGAATATGATTAAAATCCAGTATATGCACATGTGAAAATGCCATAATGAAACTCATTATGGTGTATAATTAGTGTATGCTAATAAAAATATTTTAGAATTAATAAGCTGGGCCCAGCTAGATGCCTTAAATTGGTAAAAAGCATTTGTTGCTGAGCCTGATAACCTGAGTTGAATCCCCCTAGGACCCAAATGGTAGAAGGAGAGAACCAACTCCTGCAAGTTGTCTTCTGACCTCCACACTGGTACTATTGCATGTAACACACACACACACACACACACACACACACACACACACACACACACACACAAATCTATGTAATGAAAAGTTGTTTAATTGGATAAGCTGACTTGAGCTATAAGGCCTGTCACTTTCCAGCCACCTGCCCACCAAGTGGCCTCCAGTGTCTCTTGGCCATCTACTCTTCCTATCTACAGCTACCTAGACACCCAGTTCCCCTCCCTCACACTGACCTCACCCTTCATGAGTGGCAGATGCCCTCTTTCCTGCCAGGCAATCTGCAGAGATGAAAGAATATCATGGGCACACAGCAGACAAGGTGCCACAAAGGTAGAATTGGTCCATACCTCACAGCTCCTATAATACTATCTTCTGGGACTCTGTTTCAGTGTGATGCGATGATGGAATTTGTTCTTTAGGGCCCCCAGGGAGTCAGCTACCAAGTCCTTTTACCCTTGAACTACAGGAGTCTGGCACATCCCCTCTTACAACATCAGCTAGCCCCAGGATGCCCTGAAGGGTGTGGCATATATCTGCCTGCTGCCCACACTGGGGCCCAAGGCACTGTTGCAATCCTAAGATGATAGCTCCAGACATCCAACTTGATCCCTAAGAAGAGAGGTTATTCCTGGGTCTCCATAACCTGATGAGGCCCTCCACTCTGCAGCCACAGCCTGCCTGTCCTAGCCAGAAGTACCTAGAATGTTTCAAAACTCATACAGTGCATGTATTAAACTTCCTCTCTTGCTACCACCACAGCCAAGGCAGACCCAAGTATTCACAGTTCACGGACATGCTGATTCCTCTCAGTCTCTCTGACAACCCCTGCTGACCCCATAATCGTGCTGCTCCCTCGTCATCTGCTATGGTTCTGAGCAGAGCTTTCCTGCAAGGATGAAGAAGCAATACACCATGCAAGCACTCAGCCTTGGCCCCTCTCCCAGGTACACATTTGTCTACATGTCAGCTGCCCTGTCATTGCCTACTTGAGCTGGAGATGAGACAGGGACCAAAGAACAGCACACACAACATCTGCAACACTGCATCCAAGGAGGACTGGTAGCTGTAAGTAAGACAGTGGATATTATCGTTTGCTTTCCATTGCTGTGATGAACACCATGACTAAAAGCAACTTGGGGAGGAATGAGTTTATTTGGCTTACACATCTTGATCATAGTCCATCATTAATGGAAATCAGGGCAGCAACTCAAGCAGGAGCAGAGGCCAGAACCACAGGGGAGGGTTACCTACTGGCTTTCTCTTAGGTCCACGGTTAGCCATCCTTCTTATACCCCCAAAACTAACCACCCAGGGGTGACACCACCCAGAGTAGGCTGGGCCTTCTCACATCAATCATCAATCAAGAAAATACCCTCACAGACTTGCTTACAGGCCAATCTGATGTAGGCATTTTTTCTCACCTGAGATTCTCCCTTCCCAGATGACTCTAGCTTGTGTCAAGTTGACAAAAGACTAACCAACATGGTGGGATTTGTTTCATGAAGCTCCAGGGTCCTTGCTCTCCTCCCAGACTCCCCAGCCCACCACCAAGGGACCTGGGACACTATCCAGAGTATAGTGTGGTCCTACCCTAATGTCTCATACTGGTTCTTTGTTGATCTTCTCTAAATCCATGATACCTGTAAGCACGAGACCCCCAGAATGGACTATACAAAGGAGGGAGAACAGAAGTGCAGAGGTGGTCCATGGCAGAAATGCAGATCAGGAGTACCAGGCACTATACCCTGCTCAGAGCTACATCAACCTCAATCTCATAGACACCTGGGCCCCTGAAGTGTGCACATCACACAGACATGTATCCCGCAGGACCTGCTGCACTTTCGTGTCCCCATAACCAGCCCACCCAGTAGCATCCTTCAGTTTTTGCTTCCATGCTTGGATCTTCAATTACCCCACAAGTTCTGCAGATAACTTGGCAATAACAAAGCCTGGTATTGTCCATCAACCTCACAGGTCCAAGGGTCCGTGTTCACAATTCAAAGAGGAGACTTTTCTGTGTTTACTATATGGCCAGATGGATGGACTTTGTGGAACAGGCAGGCAATTAAGCCAGAGGAGCAGAAGGATGGCCACAGAGAAGCAAATCAGAGAGCAGTTGCTAGGCACTCTGATACAGGTATGTCCACCCCAGCTCAGAAGTATGACAGAGACCCTGCATGGCAGTAGGGATGCAGTCTGGGATGTAGTCAGTGTTTGACTCTGTTCTTGTGCCCAACAGTCTGTAGGCATCAGGCAAAGAGAACTCCTAAACAGATTGCCTGCCTCAGAACCCCACAGGGTGAGGATAGGTCAGCTGATAAAGTGCTTGCTGTACCCAAGCATAAGGGCCTGAGTTTGATCCTCAGAACCAACATTTAGGGAAAACAAACAAAAACTGGCATGATGGAGCATGCTGTACTTTCAGCATTAGAGAGGCAAAACGGAAGAAGGACCATTAGGGTTCACAGTCTAGCCAATCTAGCTTAAGCAGTATGTTTCAGACCAATGAGAGACCTTGTCTCCATAAAACACACATAAAAAACTAGGGAGATGACTAAGTAAGGTCATACAAGCTTGTAGAACTGAGTTCAGGTCTCCAGAACCCAAGTAAAAGTTGGGTATGGTGACACACACATCTGTAACCCTCCCACTGCAAGGGCAGAGGCAGGCAGATCTCCAGAGCTTGATGGTAAACCAGCATAGTGTGGGAGCCCACAACTGACTCAGTTTCCCAGTTTGATTCTGAAGTTTATTCTGAGTCAATAGAGTTCAAGCTTGCTTCCTCAAGGGCTGTGAGAAAGTCCTGATTAGCCCATGGGAAGGAACATACTATCTAGCTAGATGTAGGCTGCTGATGCCAGCCAGAGGTACATTGAGATAGAAAATGAAACTGCCTGGGCCTTGACTCAAGGACGGGATAGATAACGGTTGAATGCTTGTGCTGTGCATTGTTCTACATCTGTCCTTCAAGACTGTATATAAGCTGGCTGTGACATAAACCCAGGACTGTCCAGCATTGACTGGCAGTCCTCTCAACTCTTTTCTGTCTTCTTCATTGCCTCTACAATCTGCATGCCTCTATCCAGATACCCAGCTGACTGGTCAGCAGGCTCCGACAGTATAGCCAATCAGTGTGCTGTCAGTGAGAAACCGTATCTAGAGAGATGAGGAAGAGAGTTGTTGAGAAACCCTGTCTAAAGAGATGAGGAAGAGGAATCAGTGAAAAACCCTGTCTAAAGAGATGAGGAAGGGGGATCAGTGAGAAACCCTGTCTAAAGAGATGAGGAAGGGGGATCAGTGAGAAACCCTGTCTAAAGAGACAAGGAAGAGGGTTGGTGAGATGTCTCAGTGAGTAAAGGCACTTACCACCAATCCTGATGACCTGAGTTCTATCCAGGACCCAGATGATGGAAGGAGAAAACCGATCCCCTTAAGTCATTGTCTGACCTCCACATGTATGCTGTGGCATGCACACCTACATAGACACACAAGATAAATAAACAAATAAATTATGTCTTTAAAAAAAAAGGAAAAGATGAGGTTGAGCAATCGAGGAAGACGCTCAACATCAACCTCTACCTCCATATGCTTGTGCACATATGTACACGCACACACACATGCACACATACATGCACACACACAGATACTATATTCTACTCCATACATGCACACGTGCACACACACAAACACACATACACAGATTGTACCCTCAAACTGTATACCAAAATAAACCCTTTCTTCCTCAACTTGCTTGGTGAGATATTTCATCCCAACAATAAGAACAGAAATTAATTGTGATTGTTAATATTGACTATCAACTTGAAAGAATCTAGAATCACCTAGGAGACAAGCCTTCAGGCACAGCTCTTAGGGATTATCTTGACTAGTTGAGTACCAGCATTCATCTCTCTCTGCGTCCTCACTCTGGATATAATAATGACCAGCCAACTCAAGCTCCTGCTGCCTTGACCTCCCCAATATGTACACTGTACCCCTGAACTAGAAAATATATTTTTAAATGATGGAGAAATTTGCCATCCCTCAGGGAAAAAAGTCTCCTTGCAACAGTCAGAAACTATTACAGTAAACCACAAGCAATCAGAGGAGATGGAGAAAAGTATGGTGGAGGACAGCCATGCACCGTGGGGGAGATGAGCAAGCTGACAGCTGCATGGCATTCTGGTCAATGTGGCATTCTGGTCAATGTCTATTTGATTCTGGTCAATGTCTATTTGATCTATGCATGAGTCAGGCCCTGAGTCCAGCCAGACCATTGTCATGATACCTAGGTAAGGTGGGCCACCAAGGGCCAGTCTCTCTCATCAAGGACCACTGCTCCATACATAGGCAGGGACAGGGGAGTGAGGATAAATCATGAAGAGGCCAGAGGTACAGGCTTTGCCATCACCAGACCAGGGTTCAACTCCAAGGCTTGTTTATTTTTGAGGATTTTTATATGTAGACCTCCTGCTAGGAGGAAGTGAGACCCAGTGTTTGCAAATGAGATACCTAGATAACACGCCAGCTCCTAGCCACCGAGGTTTTCACAGACAGTCTACTGTACCTGCTCAATGGACACACAGCTTCCTGTGTGAGGATGTTCCAATTTTAAAGAGGTGAAAAAAGCCACTAGTCTAAGCTCATCAAGCTGGCAAGGGACATCAGGCCCAGAAAGCAGGTCATCTGACTTCACTGACCTTGTTCCTAGTCTCACCCTATCTGCTTCAGCAGGGTAAGCTTGTCCACTCCGAATCTCTGCCAGGAGAGAGGTGTGAGGTCATTTTCAATATTTCAATAGCCAGCCTCTGAGAGTCTGAGATATTCTGTCCCAAACTGCAACAGTGCAGAGGAGAAACCATGAGGCGGCAGAGGTGTAGGCCAGTCTGAAAAGGAGGACCTTACCCGCTGAGAGTCATTTTCAACCCCTTGACCTCCCAAATGTCTCATTATTTACAACCACCTTCTACCAGCCAATCCCTGGGATCTCACTTCTGACACCCCTGGCCTTACATGTCACCTTGGAGGGTGATCCAGGCTCCCCACCCTCCTTCTGAGGTCAAGAATGGTATTTTTGCAAGAGACCATTTCAGAGGCTCCCTCAGGCTCCAGGGAAGTGGGAGGAAACCTCAAACCAATGCCCCAGAGCAGGGACAAGTCAGTGTCCCCCATCAATCCTCCTATGCAGCGTGGCAGGCTCTGGCAGGATTTACAGAATGGGAGGGACACAGGACAATGGCTGCATCCCCCCAAGCTCCCCAGCAGCCTGTTCCCATGGCGAGCTCCAGCAGAGCCTATAGCATGATGGGAAAGGTCAGCTCCCAGGAGTCCCAGACTGTATTCCTGCCATGGTCACCTCGGACCAGGGCTTCCCCACATCCTCCCTTGATGACTTCTTCTCTGCGGCACTCTCCGTAGTCCCTGCAAGAAGTGTATTGCTTTTCAAATCAGAAAAAGAAGGAAAGAAAACAATTAAGTAACTTTGCTATGTCTCGTTTGTCCTCAAGCTGCTCCCACCAACCTTCAGGGAGCATTAATGGAGTTGTTGGGGTCAGAATCTAGGCCCTGGCTGCCCGAACAAGCTAAGCTTGGTAACTTCCCTCACTATGCCAAAAAATAACAGTGGTAAGTAGGAAAGGATGTATTTGATGAATATGGCCACATTGGGAAGAACAAAGATGCCCAGCTTTGCTCCACCCCTACTCCTAAGGTTCATCTTCAGGATTTGACGGGAGGTCCTGGCTTCAGTAGAGAGCAATGGCATGTATAACAAAGTAGTGCTAGTCAAGGTGAGGTGCCACCCGCCAGGAGTGTCTCAGTTGTCCTGCAAAGTGATCTGACAAGCCGTCAGGACTGTGTGAAATCTCCTTCCAGGAAGCAAGTATTGCATCATTATAGTCCACCCCGCAGCCCCACACCCCACTCCACCCCCTCACCCCCAGCTGGCACCAGGACCCTAGTCTTGCCCTCCCAGCATGAGATTCCTGGGAAAATTCCAGTTTCCTGGGGTCCATGTCTCAATAGTCTGAGAGCCAAAGAGAGGGTTTGAAAGATCTTCCTTCCTGCTGGGCTGGCTGCAGAACGTGAGTAGGTCTGATTTTCTAGGGAACCGACATGAAAAGCCCTCACACTGACTGCAAGTGCGAAACTGAACACAACACACTCCCCAGAGAGACCTAGGTTGCACCCCAATCATAGTCCTGCAATTACCCTACAGGTCGGTTGCACTAACTGAGCTTCAGTTTCACATGCTACCTGTCCCTTACCCCCACCCTCCCACCCCCTGTAAGGGGCCTGGGCCTGGCTTAGCAGGCCAGTGTTAGTGCCTCCATGCACAAGAAAATCTGGGAAGTAGAAAAAACCAAAAGGCCTGAAAAGATGGGAGCTTCTGTCTTTCTCCTATATGATTACATTAGATTCTATGTACTGTCTGATCATTGCACAGGAACTCTCTCTCACCTCTGGAGACTGTGACTACAGCTCAGTTGGTACAGTACTTACCTAGCATGTACAGAGTTCTGGATTCTATCCCCAGCACCACATAAACCAGGTATGATAGTGAATGCCTGTAATTCCAGCATTGAGAGGTAGAAGGAGAAGGGTCAGAAATTCGAGGCCTCCACCGGGTTCGAGGCTAGTCTTCGCTACATGAGATTACAAGAACAGGTGTGAGTCTAGAGGGCAAACGCTGATGTTTCCAGGTTCTTGTGCCTCTTTACAATGAATTGTACAGAAACATGTGGATAGTTAGAGGGAAGGAGATAGTTTATTACTATGGGGAAGATACAGAGGCACCTGGAGGTGCCTCACCTGTGGCCTGGCTCAAAAAAGGCAAGACAGAGAGAAGGGCTAAGGTGAGATCCCCAGTGACCGTTTGTGAGTAATTAACGTAGTACACGTCTCTCTTAAGTTTGAACAGCTCAGACTTTTCCGAGCATGCCCTCTTGGCTGAATGAAGCTCGATTGGGCTAAGGGGGCTAAGGGCAGCCAAACTTTCCCCTACTGTCACCTTTTGTATGTCAAACTCTGGAATTTCCTCCTTTACAGTTTTCCCACTTCAGTGAGGCTGTGTGTGTGTGTGTGTGTGTGTGTGTGTGTGTGTGTGTGTCCTCTTAGCATGTGAAACTTGGAAAATCTGACCAGTCAGCCCCCTAGGCTGCCTTTCACAGATTCTCTGCAGGCTCTACCCCACAACAGACAGGGGCTCAGCCTGAAGGCTAGGAAGATCAAAGGCGATGCTCAGCTTTAAGCAACCTGCTTAAATGCAAGATAAATACATAATTTCTCGGTTTAGGCCACTGAGGATAGAGGAGAGCATGGAACAGTGTATTGAGAAAGATTCTGAGGCTGCCTCTCAGTTCAGACTAAAAATACTCTGTAGTGGATTAGTGATGCCTGCAAGGGGCACAGAAGGTTCTCTGAGGGTGTGAATGTCAGGAAGCTGTCAACCTTGCTGCGGTATGTCAGATACAGGGGGTGGATTAGGGTAGTGAGGGCCACAGAGCTATGTTGCCAGCCTGGGAGCAATTTGTGAATCATCGTTTGGGGAGGGGGATATAAGCGTCAATTTTCAGACTGTAGCAGTCGTTCCTAGGAAGATGTTTGATCTTGTTTCAAACTACTTCCCCACTCTTGTCTGCCTTGTTTGAAAGTTTTATTGTACTTATTATTATTATTGTGTGTGTATGTGCATATGATGTGTGTGTGTGTGTGTGAGTGGGGCATGCCTGTGCCACAGTGCACATGTGAAGGCCAAGTGATGCCATTGGGGAGTTAGTTCTCTCCCTCCACCATGGATTCTGAGGATCATCAGGTCATCACCCTTGAGCAGCAAGCGCTTTATCTTCTGAGCTGTCCAGCTGGCCCCTTGCCTGTCTTTTCCATAGCCCAGCGAGGAAATTTGGAAAGCCTGTCATTCTATCCACTCTGCAGATGAGAAAGTTATACTTCCACTTATTCAGATAAATCAGCTCTCGCCAATGAAAACATATAAACGTGTGACTTCATATCAAAAACCTGACTTTCTGAGCTGGGAAGATGGTCCAGCTGACAAACTGAGTTTGTCGAAGACCTGAGTTCAAATTCCCAGAACCCATAGAGAGCCAGATGCAGCAGGGTTAGCATTCGGGCATTTCCAGCAGTCTGCCCTCCGGGACTGAACAACAGCAGGACATGTCATTGTTATTGTGGGCGGCAGCAGCAGCCAAGATTTGACACCGTCACACTGCTGCCTGGAGTCCTGCACTCTCCCTGTGCACATGCATGTGCTATATCCCCTTCTCTGCCTGCTCTTTTCCTTCTGCTCTCTCTCTCTCTCAGAGGCCGCCTCCACACCACCATCCCAATAAACCTCTCATGTAGGATCTACTACACAGCGTGACTTTGTGGAGTTCATTGGCTCCAACCCATCGAGACACCTTCTGCCGTTAAATCATTACCAGTGGTACCTATAATCCCAGTGAATCAAGAGAAAAGGTAGGCAAACAGGAGACTCTTCAGAATCGGGTGTACCAGCTACCCTGGTGGATGCCATGGCTAGCCAGGGACCCTAAGACATGGCCAGCAAGATAGCTTAGTGGGCTAAAGAGCTTGCTGAGCAAACCTGACAACCTGAATTGGATCCCAGAAACCCATATAAAGGTGCAAGGAGACAAACACGTCCTCTGCACTCTTTGTCAGAGAGAGAGAGAGAGAGAGAGAGAGAGAGAGAGAGAGAGAGAGAGAGAGAGAGAGAGAGCCACAAACAAGATGGAATACAAGAACCAGCATGCAAGACTGTCTTCTGTCCACACCCACAGGCACAAACACACATCACACACACAAAGATTAAAAATGATAATAATAAAAGCCATCATCATCATCATCTGACTTTGTATTCATGCAAAACCCAGTGAAAAAGCTCTGGTTTGTGGTTTTCCTGGGGTTTCAAGATCTTAGTCCATGTGCCATTTTGCGGTGCCACCACCTTCAAGGGTGTAAGAAGTCAGCCAGTGGAGGAAATTCCAAGAATAGACTCAACAGGACCTCAAAACCATGAGACAAACTTGTATTATTCAGAGAGGTTGGCGTCCCCCAAACGCTGGAAGTCACTGTCTGCGGGTACGGGAGAACAAGGTGTGTGTCTGAAAATCTGTTAGTTTGTTTGTTTGTTTGTTTGTTTGTTTGTTTGTGGCTCCGATTTTGCCAGATTCAGAAATTATCTTTCTAAGCTGCTGGTAGGAGAGAAGTCGGAATACTTGTTTGGGAGACCTCCAGGGCCTATGATGGATGGGGTTGTCTGTTTTATGGGATTCCATGGGTGGGAGGTTCTTCGAAGGCCTGCACTGGTTTTGTTTTTGTTGGGAGGGGGAGAGGAGGAAAGTACTTTAAAGGGTTCTCAGGGATCTTCTGGAATGTGAATGCCAGTGAATTCTAAAGCCAAAAAGGATGTTCACCTTTGCCCCAAGATGGACCCCTGGTTCTGTCCACATTCGGTTAGCCAAAGCCCAGCCACATGGTCCCTGCTTTACTGCAAGGGAGGCTGGGAAATGTAGTCCAAGAGTACCTGCCTGGGTGGGTCGGGATTTCTTTGCATTTCTTGCTGCTGTCCGCCCACAGCCATCCCTCCACCCCACTCCCCTCCACTGGCGTTGCCGCGCACAGCCTCCTGTCCCTGTTTCTGGGCCAGGGGCTACACCGAGAGTGTTCCAACCAAACCCCTCCCCCCACAGATATGGATGCTTGACCAATTACATACCAGAGAACTCTTTAGAAACAGAAGACATTTCCACTCACCTCAAAAGAAATTGCACAGAAAGAGATGGCAACCGCATTCAGATTATGGGAAAAGCAATTGGCAAAGTTCCCGGAACCTGAGCATGTTCTTGCAAAGAGATGCTTGGCGGAATTCTCTTCCTCACTGCAAAGCGGTGCACCAGCTTCCAGAAGGCCTGACTTAATTACAATATAGTTAAATGTTAAAGTCTTAGCCACTCAAGAACCACAACAGTTGCTTAATTACAGGGCCTCTGGAGGGGCCAGACAATTGGTGTTCAAAAGAATAGTTACTACACACAGCACCTTTTCGCAAGGAGGCCCTGGTTCCTTCCAAACATTAATTAAGTTCCCCTCAGGAGATCCCAGGCATGGGGTCTTTGATGACTGACAAAATTAGGAATCTGAGGGCTAGAAAGATGGATCAGCAGTTAATGTTACAGAGAAGCATTGGTCAAGAGAATACAGTCTCTGGCCTAGGTAGAGACCTACCATTCCAGCTGGGCTGGTTCAATCATGTGGCCCAGAGACCACTCCAGGAAAGCTGGCTCACCTTAAGCCATCCTGCTAAACGGAAAGGTGGAATGATTAGTCCTTTAATGAGATGCTGTACTTCTCCTTCCCAGAATCCCAGCTCTTAGCATGGTAGCTTACCGGGATGTAGCTGAGTAGCTTCAGAAGTCTGCCTGATTTCTGAATTATTCAGATAAGTGTAACTTCTCCTTTTCCTCCTTCCTGAGCATGCTTTCCTTAATTCTTTGGGTTTGCCCAACATTTGGGGCTTACTCTGAAGTCTCCCTCCCTGCCATGTGGCCACTTGTCCACCATATATGCCTGGCCTCCATGTCAGTTTAAATGACACTTTAATATACAGACTGGACCAGTGGTGGTAGCTCACGCCTTTAACCTCAGCACGTGGTAGGCAGAGGCAGGCAGATTTCTGTGAGTTTGAGGCCAGCCTGAGAAACCCTGTCTCAAAAACAGAAAAACAGAAAGAAAGAAAGAAAGAAAGAAAGAAAGAAAGAAAGA
>CABHPR010103802.1:0-23028 GCA_902168415.1 Peromyscus melanophrys | reverse complement strand
TGTGTGTGTGTGTGTGTGTGTGTGTGTGTGTGTGTGTGTGTGTGTGTATACACAATGAGAAATAAAAATAACTATAATGTACAGAATAAGATCGAGGAACACCTCCCTGCTTCCCTCATACCCCGTGTCACTGCAAAGGGGGCCCATAGGATGAGGGACACAGGACCAGCTGAAGAGAGAAGAGCCTATCCACACCAAGAAGGTGAAGACAGGCATGCTGAGAGGGGCAGCAGCCACCAACCCTGTACTGAAGCTCCCAGAAAGCCCCAGGGATACTGATGAGACCACAGAATGAGATCCTCTCAAGCGGAAGTCTAACTCAGTGATGAGCACTTGCCCAGTACATATACGACTCTGGGTTCATCTCCAGCACTGAAAGGGGAAAAAAAACTGAAAATGACTCCTTCTAGGATTATAACACAAGAGCACCAGATGAGCGCTGAAACATTCATGTTTTACCACCTTGTGGCTAACATCTGTGAACTAAAGATTCCACAAGGCTAGCTAACTAGTTAGAAACCCTTGGTTGGGAAGAGTTAGAATGCTGTAACTCCAGAGCCGAATTATCTTGGGCTATCTTTAGCTTCTCTAATGCTGTTCGTTGCCCATCTCAGCCATGACATCCTTGTGACTCTCGGATGTATTACTCAACAGACCTGGCTTCCATCAACCCAAAAACTAATATAATATCTGATACCTACTGGATTTCCCCTACTTTGCTATAACTTACCAACTGATGACCATGCCAACATATTTCAAACTTTCAATTTATTTCTTTTTTATTTATTTCCATTTGTTCTGAAATGATACAAACTGCATGAGCCAGGCTGAGAAGATAGTCTATTCCATAAAATGCTTGGCATCCTGATGAACCAGCCTGCCCTCATCTTAGGCTTGAAAGCCAACTTATAGTAAAGACAAACTAAGTTCATTCCTGTTTATGATTAAACCTCTGTTTCTCAAGGATTGGGATGTGCCCCACCTGTAACCACAAATGGGTCTGTACTGCCTGTTCCAGGAAATGGCAACCATGTCTTTGTTTCAAAAAGTTGTAATGATCACCTTGCAACTCTACTTTTGTTTCGAAAGGTTGTTGTGACTACCTTGTTCTGACCACCTTGCAGTCATGTCTTTATTTCAGGGGGTCATTATAACTAACTTGTTGTGCTTATGTTCTTCTCCTGTAACCATGCCTATTTTGCCTGCCAAATCCCCCATTTGGAAACCCCCTACCCCTAAGCTATAAAAACCTTGTCATCCTCATGTCTGAGGTCAACCTCTTGAAATCCCGCCTCTTGGGGAAGCAGCCCATGTACACAGTTTTAAAAGTCTGCTTTAATTAATTTGGTCATGATGATTTGGGTCAGTGGTCTTTCTCCTGGAATCTTTGGGATTAATAATCCCAAACTTTGTGGTATGTTGTTGACAAATCTGTAATCTCAGCACTGGGGAAGCAGAGACAGGTAGATCTCTGGACTTGAGGGCCAGCCAACCAAGCCAAACCAGTGGGTTCCAGGTTCAAGGAGAGACCCTAATCTCAGAAAACTAAAATGGAGACTAATTGAGAAAGACACCTAACATCAACCTCTGGCCTCCATGTGGACTTGCACACACTCAAGCATGTATATATACATACACACATGAACACACACATGTGCTTCCCCATGAAAAAACTTCATGATACTGTTACCATGTTAGAGCACAGCATTTGGGGTAGTCTAATTCTGTATTCCCCAGCCACCATCACTCAAATATGGCTCCACAATAAACTCTTATTCTTTTTGAGGTGAAAGTTGTGTTTTTGCACATACACACACTTTATCTTTGCTAATACACAAGTGTGACTATTGGTTTTAATGTGGCAACACAATGTTATTCATTAAGCGGTGCTGTTACCATGCGAGAAAGGCCATGAGGCATGACAAAACCCACTATCAGTTTTATTAGGAGAAGAGAGGGACAGAAAAGATCGTGACCAGGCCTGTGGAAGACACATGCAGAGAAAGAAGCAGGGGGAGAAGAAGCGGGAGGAGTCTGTGTCCAGCTTCTTATGAATTCCCCTGCACATGTGCATGTGGGAGTTACGCCATGCATGTGCATAGATTGCATGATCACACTGTGCGCAAATTACATGATCACACAGCACACGGATTTCGTAGGACGTGAGGCCCCTTGCATGTGCAGTCATGCAGCTGGGGGAGTGGCCAGGAATTCCAACAGTGACCACAATATAAATTTAGGAATATGGTAAAATAGAGCCTTCTTCCTTTCTTTTTCTTTTTACTTATTTCAATACAATGTCCCATATACCCTTTGAAATATTTCATATGATATTTTGTTCCACGAATCAAGTAGTATCAGTTAGGTTTGGATGGGGCAGGTTGTCTAAGGGGAGACTGGGGTGGATTCCTACGGATTATAGCATTTAGTAGATGAGCTATTAATGGACAGACAGAGGGACAACAGCTTGGCAGGGACCCCACAGAGAGTTCAGGCTCCAACATTAGAGAGAGACAGCAGGGCAGGGGTTCTGAAGAGAATCAGAGCCCATGTAGCAGAAGAGGGAAGCCTCTGCTTATACTAACTTTGAGGATGAGGGGAGGGTCACCTCAAGAGCCTGCCTCCAGCTTCTCTGATTCCCAGGCAGTCCGGGAGGGAGAGTGGGGGGTGGGGCTGGGGGAGGGGGTAGAAGACTGTCTGTGGCACCAGTGGTGCCCATGCTTTAACATTAGTTTGATGTGAGCTCACGTCCCAGGTGAGAAATCCTGTCTGCAATGTCTGTGAGAGGGACAGTTGTACGGCTGCAGCTAGTGGACCCTAACAGTTAGTTCTTACTCCAGTTTTGTGGACATGTGAGCTCTCCTTTCACCCCTGATCAGCTGGAAAGGGTAGGGTGAAGGGTGCCCTGCCTCAAACAGAGGCTGGAGGGGTGGGCTGGGACCTCCCTAGCAGGGTGGGATAGATTTTTCGTGACATTTTTGGCAGACCTGGCTAGGCTGGGTTTGGAGCCTGTACCGTGCAACTTTGCCAAGTTCTAACTTCCACCCAGAGCTGGGCCAGGAAAGCGTGAAAACATGCTCGGAATTCCAAAAATGTGCCCTGTCTGGGGCCTCCGCTTGCCTTTCCCCAGACCCTCAGGGAGTCATAGACAGGGTCTGGGACCTCCCACTATCTGTGGACAAAGAAAGAAAAACTCCGTTCCTCTCCTGCAAGCAGAATGAATGCTACAGACATGCTAGAGATGTAAGCACTCACACCCCCACTCTCAGTTCAGCCAGTAGACATCCTCTGCACCCCCAGAGCTGTGCCGGACAGTGTGCCTCAGTGGACCTGCTCTAAGTCAGAAGCCTGGACTTTTCACCCTGATAATGCATCCCAGGAATAGAATTCTGAGATCTTTATAGGAGGGTCCAAAGTACTCAGGACACAGAGGACAACAGTGGACAGGGGACAGGACACTGTAGGCAGGGGACAGCCATCAGGAGAACATCACACCTGGTTGTGTGTTAGGTGTAAGGAGTAAGTAAGTCAATGAAGAAAAAGGAAAGAATAGACTCAGACCTCAAATAGGCTAGAGAAAACCTTTGTTAGTCTAAAAGATTGGTGTCCCCAAACACTGCAGCCCAGTATCCAAGGAGACAGGAAAACACACCCTAGGGGTCTGATAACAGTTTTGGAGAAAGCAGACAGGGAGGACATGGCTTCATCAGACCCAGAAACTGCTTTTCTGTATAAACTGTTTTTTGAAACTGTGGGGTGGGAGGTAAAACGACTGCCTGTTTTTGCAACCTCTGTCTGGGCTGTAGGTGGGAGATGAGTCGGATTGACTAATACTAGGCTCCAGGGCTCCAGGAACTACTTTCTGGAGTTCCGTGCATGGCTGGTTTCTCAAAGCCTTGGACCTGTTTTATGGCCCTGATTTGGAAGGTGAGCCTTTATTAGACACAGTTCTGAGTCCAGACGGCATCTGCTGAGATGCCCAGGTTCTTGTGTCCCAAAGCAAAGGATTAGACCAAGGCACTTACTTGTAGAGTAGAAATAGAGACAGATTATTAACACAAGTAAAGCACTCCCAAGTACAGAGTGGGCTAGAGAGCTGGGACGGGTCTGAGACTCAAAAGTCCCAAACCTCCACGTCCTGACCTTCTGGGTGTTAGTTACAAGATGCAGGCCTTCTCCAGTGCCTGAGGATTCATGCCTCTTCCGTGAGTGTTGTTTTTTTTACAGGTAGCCCATGGTGGGGAGGTGGTTCTAATCTTCCTCCGAAACTGGTTTTGTCTTGTTCTGTGAACCCGAATGCCTCTTTTTTCTGACTCTACTCTCCACAATCATAGACATCTTTAGGTGGTTCCCACAGAGCTGGGTCTGGAGCCTTGGAAAGAGAAGCATGGCTGTGAACGAGCTATATATCTCAACTTAGAAACTCCAGTGCAAGAACACTTTGGCTTTTCCTCCAATCATTGCCTCCAGCCATGTGTGTCCAATCTCTCTTGGGTGTACCCAGGTGTAAAAAATCCAGTCCAAAGAGGTTTCTCAAACCTCCCTTCTCTACCCATGCTCCCCTTCCATAAGGTGCCAAGTGGGAGGCTAGGGCCATTGGAATATGGACGTTTTGGGGGAGGAGGGTGGCTAGAGGACCCATATTAGCAAGTGCTTTCTCTTCCAGCCATTTAGCCTGAGCCCAGTCCTCCTGGGGGGAAGCCCATAGCGCAGCCTGTTAGAACTCAATGCCAGATGCTGTTCACATCATGTCTATCAACAGCTGTGTGTGTCCAGTAACAGCTGGTTCTGTGTCTATGCCTCAGGCTCCCAAACTCCAAGCTATCAGGGGCTATACTGGAACAATTCAGATATTTGTTACATCTGGCGTACAACGCTTGGCATGCCAAGGCGGTGACCCTGCCACGATGCCACTGCAGCAGCAGCTGCTGGCTTTGTCTCCCTCCCCACAGACCCTCCATTCCTGTTTTTCCGCATCTGAGGTTTTTCTGTTACAGTCTTTTCACAGCAGCCTTCAACTGCTGCCCACCCCTGGCCCCAAAACGCCACTGGGGTTAGCCACTCCAGCCTGTGCCTTCACTTCCTGTCCTGTGGGCCTCCCCGGGACCCCGTCTCCCTTCCCCGGGGGGGCGGGGGGGGGGGGCGGCTGCCAACCCAGGCCAGCTCAGCCACCTTGAGATTCACCGGGGCTCAGGCTTCTACTGCTGCTGCCACTGCCGCGAGCTGCCAAAGGGCCTGGCCATGCACTGCCGGTGTCCTCTACCCAGCCATGCTGAGCAGCAAGCTGCATGAGCGCGCGCGCGCGTGTGTGTGTGTGTGTGTGTGTGTGTGTGTGTGTGTGTGTGTGTGTGTGTGTGTGTGTCTTTGCCCAGCTCTCAGCCTTGGGGTGCAGCAATAGCCAGATGAGTACACTCCGGGTCAGCCACCCCACCATGGCTCCCCGCAGGCAGCTTGGTTTTTTTCCCACACTGGGTCCTGCCCTCCACAGCTTGCAGCAGGTGGGGCGGTCCTGTCCCACACAGTGCGGATTTCTCCTACCAGTTTCCCTATGTTAGCTCCTCAGACAACTCACCCCACCTCCCCGCACTGCGTGTGGGCAGCCACAGTGGCCTCGGCGGCACCCGCCCTCCATGCGGGCACAGTCAAACATTGCCTCTGCAGCTGTCAGCGTCGTCAGATCTGATAAGACACTTGGGAATTTTTAAATGGGGAATTAGGTTTTTTTTTTTAAAGGGGAGGGGGAGTTTTTCCCATGTTAAGACTCAGAAATATCACAATGCAGGGAGTTAGGATCCTGTTTAGTGCTACTAAGGATGGCTTTCAAATGGAAAAAATAAATGGGGGATAAACAACTTAGCTGGGATTGACATAATGTTGATCATAATTATTATCAGTTTGGCAATTCATATATATCCTATATCCTTTAAAAAGTAGTTTGATAACTGTGCCAAATATGATGATTTGACTGATAAGATACAAGCCTTAGAAAGACTTAGCATTAACAAGATAGAAGCTTTGGAAAGACTTACTACTGAGAAGATGCAAGCCTTAGAAAGACTTACTAATGAAAATAAGAAAAATTTGACTTAGAAGGACTTACTATTGATAAGATACAAGCTTTAGAAAGACCTGCTAATGAAAATAAGAAAAATACTCAGACACAGAGGAATTTAGAGCAGGACCTACCACACCATTCCATTATGAAACTGAAGAGGAGCACCCAAAGGTTATTAGAAAACCAGCCTTGGGCTGCAGAGATGGCTCAGAGGTTAAGAGCACTGACTGTTCTTCCAGAGGTCCTGAGTTCAATTCCCAGCAACCACATGATAGCTCATAACCATCTGTAATGAGATCTGGCACCCTCTTCTGGCCTGCAGGCATACATGCAGACAGAACACTGTATACATAATAAATAAATCTTAAAAAAGAAAGAAAGAAAGAAAGAAAGAAAGAAAAAGAAAGAAAGAAAGAAAGAAAGAAAGAAAGAAAGAAAGAAAGAAAGAAAGAAAGAAAGAAAAAAAAGAAAAGAAAAAAGAAAACCAACCTTAATTTATCTAGTTACCATACAAGAATGACCACCAGATGATAGGTACCCCCCAAGACTATACAGAAGTTACCTGGGATTCTGTAGAAATGTTAGATTTGAAGATATTTAAGGAAGCAATTGTTTCATATGGTATGCATTCACCCTTTGTGAAGCAAATGTTAAATTCATGAACAGTTAGGAATAGAATTATTCCGTAAGACTGGAAAGATTTGGCTACAGCAATAGTGGAAGCTGATCCTCAGTTACAATGGAAAACATGGTAGAGAGAGGAAGCTAGGGCCATAGAACATGGAAATAGGGATAGAGGTATTGAAATTTCCCAAGACTAGCTTCTCAGTGAGGATGAATACTGATTTGCAAAGACAGTTTAGATTTGCTGATCATACCTTGGTGCAAAGCAGCTTTGAATGCTTGGGACAGGGTTGAATCAAGAAAGAGGACTGAGTCATTTACTAAAATTATACAAGGCCCAAAAGAAACCTTCACTGATTTTTTACAAAGATTGATCTTAGCTGTAAATAGAATGATATCAGATCCAGAAGTTAGACAAATATTAATTGAATCTTTGACTTCTGAAAATGCTAATTCAGAATGCAAAAGGGTGATTAGGCTTTTAAAGGCATGATCAGCACTCGTACATGAATGGATCCGAAATATGACTGATATTGGATCTCACACTTACGATGCTAGTTTGATAGCAGAGGTAATTTCTAGAAATTTTAAGAAAAATCAAAATATCATTTGTTTTAACAAATTTCATTTGTTTTAATTGTGGTAAACAAGATCATTTGAGAAGGGATTGTAGGCAAGATGTTCCTAGAAACAACAGTTTTTTTTTCTAGAGATAATCCAAACAGATGGTCCCAGACTTCTGGAGTATGCAGAAGGTGTGGCAAGGCCAGCATTGGACTAATGAATGCAGATCAACAAGGGACAAGCAAGGTAACCCTTTGCCATTGGGAAACACCCTGAGGGGCCTCCTGCAGATCCCAATATCAAATTTGACTCAATCATTCCCTGTCAGCATCAGAGACTTTCATCCACAGAGCAATTAAAAGACATAATTAACTATCGTTAAAAAACCATACTGCTCTGGATGTGACCAAAGACAGAACAACATCTATAGATTTAAAAAAAAAAAAAAGTTCAGGAGAGATCAGAAAACAAGTATTTTGGCAACTATAAATGAGCAGAGAAAAGGTAAAAATACATGTAAATGGTACTGAAATTGAGGGCTTTGTAAGCATTACAGCTTGGATGGAAAGGAATCCTGGCAGGTGGGAGCCAAGGAATACCACAAAGTCACACTGCACAACAAATCTCACACAAGAGATTTATTGGGAAGCAAAAAACTAGGAGGTGGCTGCCTCTCCTCAGGTGAGAAACAGCAGCAAACTGAACAGGATACAGGGTTTATATAGAGTTTCTTGGGAAGGGGATGGAACTTTTCAGGGTGGAGTTTTCCAGGGTAGAGATTGGTGGGATTTCATGTCCAGAGATTGGGCTTTTTACTCTGTAGGATAGAGCCAGGGTGCAGCAGTTAGAGTGTTCTGTGGGTGGAATTTGGCAGTTAGAGGTCTTTGGGGAAGGGACCTGGCTATTCGTGTGATTCAAGGGCCTTACAGATTTAATAGATTCAAGTGCAGATGTAACAATAATTTCATCAAAACCTTGGCATCTAGATTGTCCTCTTTAGGAAGTAAATTTTCAACTTCTTGGGATTGGAACTTTTATCTCAAGTAAAACAAAATGCAAGATGGATCGAGCGTATAGGGCCAGAAGGACAGATAGGAAAATTAAAGCCATATGTGGCCAACATAGCAATGAATTTATGGAGATGTGATTTGTTGCAGCAATGAAAAACCGCAGATTAACATTCCTACAATCTCACAAAACACCGTAAATAAAGAATGCTTCTGAGAGAAATATTAAAATGTATTATCAAGAATGGTCACAGACTGTTCAGGTTGTACATAAGCAGGGCACAACAGCTGGTAATCTTTCAAAGGTAACAACAGCCCTACCTTTAATGTTTCTCTTTCTTGTTTAAGGTATTGTACCTATGCAGCTTATTTAAAAATGCAATGTAGAGTTTTAGTGCTCAAAGGCTATTTAGGATAATAACGAAACACAGATTAGTAGTTAGTCATCTGTAACAATCAAACTTATAGTCATGTTAGGTATGTTTTCAAAGTCAATCAGAGATATATTTAAATAGATAGATGGTTTTCAAACACTTCAGAGACCCACAGAATATGGCATTTTAATGTTTTAAGAATATAAGGCTTTTCATAACAGTGAGACTCCGACATTTTAAGGTGGAGATTGCATGACCACTCGGTGGTAGGCAGTCACCCCCCCACCCCCCATGATGATGTAAGACATTAGACCCGGAAGACTGAGAGCAGGATCTTAACACAAATACCATGTTCCAAATCTTTAGATGTAAATATATATAAAATACTAGAGTAACCAAGAGTAACCACTAAAGTAATAAAGGACCATGGGGAACAGGAAGGAGCTCTAGAGAGGGGGAATAGCATAATCCAGGTGATATAAAGGGGAAAATAGGAAAGGGAGGAGCTTTAGTTGAGGGGGAAGAGGAGAACAATACAGAAGAAGGGAGCTGCCTCAAAAATACAGTGGTGACCACGTGATTCCATGCAGAAGACCAACAAGGAATAACAGATTACTTTTTGGTTGGTCGGGACAATCTGGAGCTTGAATAAGAGTGTATGAGAGAGTTTACTGACATCCAACAGAGTGGAGTCCTGATCCACAGCTCTGCAGGCATTCTTTGTGAGTTCTGCTTGTATCTCTAACATGGGACACCACCCACTCCAAGAGGGAGTCCTTCAGAGACAGCTGGAGCATTCGAAAGCTGAGTACTAAAAACATGTGTTACCGAATTTGAGATTCTGAAACCTCTTACAACATGTGAAGACTTTGATGGGTTAACTCTCAGGAAGCCAGGATGGGACACAAAGTAAAAAGAGCTCCAAGGAAACAAATCCCCCCCCACACTCCCGCCAAACAGGGGGTAACCAGCTCTCCTGCCTGCTGGGGGAGGGGGACTCCCCTACCCTACTCAGGATCCACAGAACTGTCTGATCTCAACTCATGCCTACTCTGGTGGAATAAACGGCTCCAAGGTCACATTCTCCTTCCCACCTCTGTGCTCCCGGAGCAGCAGCAGCCCCTACGGACACTGGACACCTCCCCTTTCCCTCCCACTCTTTCATGGATACCTTTCCCAGGAGCTGAGGGGAGGTCACGATGGGATCCAGATGATGTCTGTGGCTTTCACAGTTGCGATCTGTGGCAAGGCATATGGACTCCTCTTTCTCGGGGAAGAGGCCATGGAATTCCTTCTTCAGTTTCTTTCTTTTTTCCCAGACCTACACGCCTAAGCCACATGTGCTGTCTCCCCACACCCATGTTCACCTAAAATCGGCTCCTTTTTTTTAAGAAAAGGGGTTAACTGTCCACATTTAATCTGTAGTGTGTTGATCCCACTGAGACTTGTGCGTATACACACATGCATACACACACACAGCCCCAAAACAAATTAAAGAAAAACAAAACAAAACAAAACAAAGGCTAGGGAGATGGTTCAGTGAGTAAAGCGCTTGCCACGTGAGTCGGACAACCTGAGTTCGGATCCCCAGACGCTCAGGGGCTGCGGAGTGGCTCAGCGGTGAAGAGCGCATGCTGCTCTTACAGGGAACCCAAAGTTGGTTCCTAGCATCCATGTACGGTGGTTCACAACAGCCTGTAACTCCAGCTCCAGGAGATCCAACACCTCTGGACTCTTTGGGCACCTGTGCTCACGTGTACTTAACAACCCTCACACAGATACTCACACACCCAGATAATTATAATAATAATAATAATAATAATAATAATAATAATAATAATAATAAACAACTTTCAAAATCCAGCAGCACAGGTGTCTGTACTCCTAGCACACACCCCGTAGGGGGATGGTAAGTGAAGCTGTCACAGCAGCTTGAGGACCAGTCACTCAAGCAGCAGCAAACGAGAGACGTGCCTCAGAACATGCCAGAAAGGGAGGAGCGACACCCAAGGTTGTCTTTTGACCTCCATACATATGTATACACACACACATACACATACACACACACACACACACACACACACACACACACACACACACCACAAGCAAAAAAAAAAATTGAATGAAAACATTGTCACTCACATTGTTTATAGTGGTATTCTATTTGTACTGAAATGTGATTTTATTTGTATGTTAATAAATAAAGTTGCCTAGGGGTCAGAGCTATCAGCAAGCCATAGCGAAAGCCAGGGCGGTGGTGGTGCACGCCTTTAATCTTAGCACTCGGCAGGCAAAACTAGGTAGGTCTCTGTGTGTTCAAGGATACAGCCAGCAGTGGAGACACACGCCCTTAATCTCAATACCAACCATAGAAGACTTGGAGGTCTGTATAGAGAGGCAGTGACGAGGCAGTCACGTAGTTGGGTTTACAACCAATGAGAAGGAAGAACAGAACTCTTATTTTAAAGGCGAACGCACAGGGAGTAGTTCCCCTTTTCGGAGAGGTCTCTTGGCGGGAGAGGCTAGCTGGCGGAAAGCGGGTAAGACTCTTAGCTCTGACCTCTTTGGCTTTCATCTTTACATTGGCTCTGTGTCTCTTATTTAATAAGGCAGCTGGTTACATCTACATTGTTGATCAAGGGTCTACCTACAAAACAGTAAGAGACGACCTGTTTTTAAAACTGGCAAGAGATTTAGATCAACATTTTTCCAAAGAAGATACACACATGACCAATAATGCATCAGAAGGTGCCCAACACCACCAGCCATTAACAAAATGCAGGTCACACCACGATGGCATAGCGCCTCATGCTGGCCGGGATGGCGCCCTCAGACAGAAAGCTGTGAGTGTGGTGAGGATGGGCAGGACTCGCAGCTCTTTGCATTGCTGGTGGGAATATGCAGTGGCACTACCACCGTAGGAAAGAGTCTGACGGTTCCTGGGTCTGGGGAGATGGCCCAATGGGAAAGAGTGCTCACTGTGTGAACAGGGGGACTTGAATTTGACGCCTTAACACCCATGTAAAAGGCAGGCATGCCAGTGAGTGCCCCGTAACCCCAGTGTTTGGAGATAGACAGATGAATCCTGGGAGCTAGCTGACCAGGCAGCCTAGCCAAAATGTGGGTTTCAGGTTCAGCTTGAAACTCTGTCTCGAACAGTAAGGGAAGATACCTGTCATCTTCCCTACCTTCTGTATAAACACACATGGATGCATGCATCTGTGTGGGAGTATGCGCATGTGTACTCACACACACACACACACACACACACACACACACACACACACACACACATATATATACCACACAATAAAATAAAATAAGTAATAAAATAAACATTCTCATTTGGTTTAAGCTGTTTCACTCCTAAGTACACATCCAAGAAAAAAATGAAAATATGACCACTCAATAGATATTCATAGGAGCATTAGCTATAATAATCAAGAAGTTGAAACAACTCACATGTCCATCAACTAATGAATGAGGTTTATTTTAAATGTGGTATATCCATACAATGGACTATTATTCAGCATCAAAGAGGAAGAAGTATTGATACATACCAAAATGTGGTAGCTTGACACCCTATAAACCTAAGTGAATGGAAACAGACCAAAGGCTTCCAATTTGTATGAAGCACACAGAATAGGGAAAGCCAAAGCATCCCCTCAATCATGTACATTAATGATGCGTTTTATCGAAGTGAATACCCTTGTCTATGTGAGTACTGCTTGTGATGGCTAGACCCCCAGGACCAGGGGCGTCTGGGAGAGCCTCTAAAGACAGCCCACAGTCTGGAAGTCTTGCCCAAACGTCTTCAGTGTTGTTAGGGGTGGGCCATGATCCCCTGGCCTAGGGCAATAGATGACAGCCAGATCCCATCAGATTGGATCAAGAGTAACATCCTCTGTCCCTAGTGCTAGTTATTATGTGGCGCAATGTTATTCATTAAGCCGCACTGTTTACCTTTTGAGAAAAGCCGTGAGGTGTGACAAACCCCACTGTAAGATTTTATTGGGGGAAGGGGACGGAAGGGGTGCTTAGGCCTATCGGAAATGATTGTGCAGGAAGAGAGAGGAGGGATAGATGGAACCCAATTTTTTAATGGGTTCCCCCTGCACATGTGCATATGGACTTACATGGCTATGCCACGTAGGCTCATACATTGTGTGATCACGCTGTGCGCAAATTACGTGATCATGCAGTGCACGTATTACGTAGGACGTAAGGCCCTGGGACGACTAAGCCTCTTGCTTAGCTACTGGACAGCGCATGTGCAGTCATGTAGCTGGGGGAGTGGCCAGGAATTCCAACACCTAGGTCACTGAGTGGCCCATGGCCAGGTCTCCTACATCAGGTACCCATGTTGCAGTTAGTAGAGTGCTTGCCTAGCCCATACAAAGCCCCATGTTCCATCCTCCATGACACATAAACCAGGCACGATGGAGTAGGACTGTAATGCCAGCACTCAGGGAGTGGAGGCAGAAGGATCCATGGTTCAAGACCTTTGGTTATATCAGGGTTCCAAGTCCGCCTGGGAGATGCTGTCTCCAAACAAAATCAGAAACAAAGACAAAAGAAGCACATGGGGAGAGGCATGCATACTGAAATAGTTCTCTTTTTTTATTATGACATTTATTTGTTTATTCATTTGGTGTGGGGGAGGGAGGTAGAAGACACATTGCAGGAGTTCTCTTTTCTACCATGTAGATCCTGGGTAATCTAATTCAGGCATTCGGCTTGGCAGCAACTGCCTTTACCTGCTTAGGAATCTCTGCAGCCCAGAGCCCCACAGCCACAGCCCGTACTGACTGGCACCTCGTCCACTGTGGGGAGCACACAGCCACGGGAACATTTGGCTCCATCAGCCGATGCAGCCCAAATGGTACCTGACTCGGTCAGAGGCAGCAGTCATGTGTTCGGAACAGGACATGCTGACGCTCCGGGCCTCCGTAGCATGGTACCAGGCCACCCATTCCCTGTCCATCTCTCCAGGAGCCATGCTCAAACCCTCACCACAGAGCATAACCTCCACCTCTCTGTCCCCAGATTCAACCAAATGAATATGTTCTGTAGAGGATTAGCTAGAGAATACTCCCTCTGTGATCTCTCAGAGGTCATGTCCATGCCACCTGAGAGCAGGTGAACTGTGTAGCTTGGCACTAGTGAACGAGAACATCTGGATGGGCCGTGGGGCTCACACCAAAGACTTTACCACAGGCCTGGGAGATGTGTGTGCAGTGTTCTATCCTATCCTGTTGGTTTGTGGGTTTTTTAAAGAATCTTTTTCTTAAGTACACAACCACATAGGAAAAGGCACCAACATACTTGTATAGGTAATATACTGAACAGCTGTGTAACCACAGACCAGGTGAGGAAATAAAATGTTGCTAACAAGCAAAGCTCCAGGGTCCCTCTGCTTCACCAACAGCATTTCACTGAAATGCAGCTGGGCCTCTGTTCACTGAAATGCAACTGTGTTAGCTTTACCTGTCTCATTTTTCCCCTCCCCATCTTTGAGACAGGATCTTGCTTAAGACAGCCTTGGACTCCTCATCTACCACAGCCTCCATGTGGTAGTTTGAATGTAACTGGCCCCCATAATCTCATAGTGGGTGGCACTACTAGGAGGTGTGGCTTTGTTGGAGTGGGGATGGCCTTGTTGGAGGTAGTGTGTCACTGTGGGGTAGGCATTGAGGTTTCCTATACTCAGGATACTACCCAGTGTCTCAGTTGACTTCCTGTTGCCTGCAAGATGTAGGACTCATAGCTACTCCTCCAGCACCATGTCTGCCTGCATGCTGCCATGCTCCCCACCATGATGATAATGGACTGAACCTCTGAAACTGTAAACGAGCCTCCAATTAAATGTTTTCCTTATAAGAGTTGCCATGGCGCCGGGCGGTGGTGGCGCACGCCTTTAATCCCAGCACTCAGGAGGCAGAGGCAGGCGGATCTCTGTGAGTTCGAGGCCAGCCTGGTCTACCAAGTGAGTTCCAGGAAAGGCGCAAAGCTACACAGAGAAACCCTGTCTCGAAAAAGCAAAAAAAAAAAAAAAAAAAAAAAGAGTTGCCATGGCTATGGTGTCTTTTCACAGTAATAGAAACCCTAACTAAGACACTCTACTTCCCAGTGCTGGGATTACAAGTATGCACCACAAGACCCAGCTACTTAGCCTGTTTTCTGTTGCCATAATGAAGTGCCTGAGGCTGGGTAATTTATATGTTTTAAAAAAAAAAAAAAAGGTTCCGCTGGGCGGTGGTGGCACATGCCTTTAATCCCAGCACTCGGGAGGCAGAGCCAGGAGGATTTCTGTGAGTTCGAGGCCAGCCTGGGCTACCAAGTGAGTTCCAGGAAAGGTGCAAAGCTACACAGAGAAACCCTGTCTCGAAAAACAAAAACAAAAACAAAAACAAAAAAAAAGGTTCCTTTTGGTTTGAGGGGTCTAAGACCATGGCCTAGGCTGATTCAATATACAGTAAAAGCTGGAAGAGCTAATGAGTGTCTGCAATAGAGGTAACATATGAGGGATGATGTGTTGGTTAGTTTTAACTGTCAACTTGACACAACCTAGAATCACCTGGTAAGAAAGTCTCAGTGAGTTATCTAGGTCGTGTTGTCCTATGAGCCGGTCTGTAGGGGATTGTCTTGACTGTTCATTAATGCAGGAAGACCCACTTCCTGGTTTGGGGCCCCAAACTGTATAAGAGTAAAGAAAGCTAGCTGATCAGAAGCAGAAAGCAAGGGTGTGTCCAAGTCTCTCTCTGCTCATAATTGGACATCATGTGAATAGTTGCTTGAGTTTCTGTCTTGCCTTCTCCACAACGGTGGACTAAAACCCGGAGTCATAAACCAAATAAACGCCTTCGTTACTGAGTTGCTTTTCACCAGGATATTTTATCACGGCGACAGAATGAAACCAGGACAGATGAACACACTGCTCTAATCCAGCCCTGCGAGAGCAAGAACGCTCTACTACAGGAAGAGATCACCCTTCATGAAAAAGTGGGTCCCCCACCCCAGATGCCTGCAGCCCTGGCAGACATCATGAAGGAAGCCATCATAAGACCAGAGCCATCCAGGCCAGCCAACCCCAACTCCCTGGCTCATAAATCTTGAGATAAATGTGCTTTGCTTCAAGTCACCAAATCTTAAAGTAATTTATTATGCAGCAAAGATTAATTCAATGCAATGCCTTTACTACCAGAATGCTTAACATCATCTACCCCCACTCTCTCTGTGAGTGTGTGTATGTATATGTGTGTGTGTATGTGTATGTATGTGTTGTATGCTCGTGTGTGTGAGTACATGTGAGTGCATTTGTATGTGGAGGCCAGAGGACAGGCCCAGCTTCATTCTTCAAGTGTTGTTCACCTTGTTGAGACTGAGTCTGTCTCACTTGGCTAGAACTTATGAAAGCCAGGTTAAGTAGCCAGCAAGCACTAAGGATCCGCCTCTCTCTGTCTCCCCAGCTCCGAGACTGGAGACACAAAGAGACAGAGGAGGTCATATTATCTCTTATGACTTAGTGTTGGGAGTATCACTCTCATTGGTTTTGGCATATTCATCATTAAATATGTACTTCCTGTCTAGAGAGGTGGCTCAGTGGGCAAAGAGCTTGCCACACAAGCTTGAGGGCTTGAATTGGAATCCCAAGAACCCATGGAAAGCTAGGCATAGTGGCCTGAATCTGTGATCCTGGTGCTTCCATCTCAAAATGGGCTACAGAGGCAGGAGAATCCCCAGATGCTGTAGGACAGTTAGTTGATCTGTTGTACACAATTCCAAACAGTCTTTGACACCTGAGGTGGCCCTCTGACCTCCATACACTCACTGTGACATATGGGCATCATATTCTCATGCACACACCCACATACACACACATGCACAAACATGCACACACAGAAACATTCACACACACACACATGCATACACATGGGTGTGTGAACAAACACGCACACATACTTGCACATGCACACAAACACAAACACACACACACACACACACACACACACACACACACAAATAAATTACTTCAGCTCAAACTCAATGATGGGGCATCAAGATCTGGGTACTGGAGAAGGAAGCATGAGCAAACTTCATGTGTGTAGTTTTAAAACCACCTCAGACATCACAGTGTGGTTTTGACTTGCATTGCTCTGACTATAGGAGGCAGAAACACTGACCCTGCACTACGGCCATTTAAAATGAACATGTTGGCACAGTCCCTGTTCAAGTCTCTTTCACGATTTCCCACTGTATTATTTGAGTTTTTCTTATTGATTTGCAAGAGCTCTTTATATATTCAGGCAAGAGTCTCATGGGTTCTGTGCTGCAAGCCCTCTCTCTGAGCTCACTTTGGCTCTCATAACAGTCTCCTGGTAAGCAAATATTGTAACACAGGCTAACTGATCTGCCCTCCTACTGTTTAGATTTCTATATCCCGTTTTAAAAGCTCCTCCCTACCACAAGGTCACTAATTCTTGTGTCATCCTGATGTGGTGTTGTTGTAGTTTGTTTTTAGAGTCTCATGTAACCCCGGGGGGCCTAGAGCTCACTACAAAGCTGGTGGCCAAAGATGACCGTAAACTTCCAATGCTCTGTCCCTACGGCTGTACTGGTTGGTTTTGTCAGCTTGCCACCAACTCTTGTCACCTGAATAGTTGCAGTAGGGGCCAGTTTGTTTATTCATTTATTTTACTGTATAGGTAGGATGGGTGTGTGTGTGTGTGTGTGTGTGTGTGTGTGTGTGTGTGTGTGCTGATGTGAGTGCAAGTACATATGCATGTAAGTGCACCTGAGTGTAAAGGCCACAGGTTGGCATCAGGTGTCTTCCCCAACTGTTCTCCACTTGAATTTTTCAGGGCCTTTTGCTGAACCTGGGTTAAACCAGCCAGCCTCCAAGCCTCAGGGACTTTCCTGTCTCCACCTCCCCAGCTCTAGGGTTTCAGGCACATTGGACTGCACCTACTGGGTACTGGGGATCGGAACTCAGGCACTAATAATGTTTGTGTGGCAGGTACTTTACTCACCGAGACGTCTCTGCAGCCCCCTTTCCTTCATTTAGACACTCAACAATCCCATCACCAGTTACTATAAAGCCTTTTCCCTCTGCTCAGCCTGTCGTACAGGAAGTCTGTGTTCATTCACATGTCTGAATGCTCTAAGCTGATGTACTTTGACCAGCAAGAAATTCATTTTCAAATTTACTGTCTAACTTGTAATAATTGTATCAGATTTTATGGCATGACTTATGAATAGCAAGTTACCACTGACTTCATCCCATAACTGCTGCGACTCTCCCTTCCCTCCAGTACACAGAAAATGTCCATTAAGTCTGGTTTATTTTCTCACCTCTGCTTTTGAAAATGTAGAGAGTGCTGGAGTTCAGCTGCCCACTGCCTAGCTTTGTCTGAAGGGGGCCAGGCAGTCTCGCCAAACTGCCTTGGGGAGATTGAGGTTTGGTGAGAGATTCTGTATCCAAAAAAACGAAGGGGGCAGCAAGAGAGGAAGGCATTTGATGTTGACCTCTGACACATCCAAACATCCCAACATGCACACAGACAGACATGCACACACATGCAAAAGAAGGTCAGGGTGGCCTTACACAGCTGTCTCATACTTAAACAGATAAAGAAGCTTTTCGCCTAACTGGCAGTGGTTGCTCTTTAGAGAATAGGTAAGAAATAATTTCTCAGTTGGTCCTACTGACACATGCCTGTAGTTCCAGTACTCAGGAGGCTGAGGTAGGAGGCTCCTGAGTTCAAAGCCATCCTGGGCTACATAGTGAGACCTTGTCTTAGTAAATTGACAAAAAGAAACAACACAGCCGGGCGGTGGTGGCGCACGCCTTTAATCCCAGTACTTGGGAGGCAGAGCCAGGCGGATCTCTGTGAGTTCGAGGCCAGCCTGGGCTACCAAGTGAGCTCCAGGAAAGGTGCAAAGCTACACAGAGAAACCCTGTCTCGAAAAACCAAAAAAAAAAAAAAGAAACAACACACCATTGGCTCCTAGTCTGTCGGTGGCAAATGGGGCTCACACAGGGCAGGGAGGCCCAAACTTTCCAGGAACCAACCTGGGCAGAGCCCTGGGCATGTGGTAAACACAGGCCCAACGAGTTCTGAACAACTTGTGGCCTACTGCTTGAATAAAACAGGATGCTCCCACACCAGGAGCTATGGCAGGGTTCCCTGAACCAACAACACAAGGAATCTGCGTGTGTGTGTGTGTGTGTGTGTGTGTGTGTGTGTGTGTGTGTGTGTGTATGTGTTCTCAGGGAATGGAGGCCACTATCCATTGTGGAGGAAAAGAAGTTCCACTAGGAGCAGCCCGAAACACATGCTTCCTTCCCTGCAAGAGCGGAGGGAAAGAGGAATGAACGTGCAGAAGATCGTCTCTGAAGGCTATGCAGCCATAGAGGCGCTGGCCACCATGAGTGACGTCTGGGTGGTGTGCGTAGCAGCAGGGCCCTTCACCGGGAGCTTGCTGCTGCTCTTGGCCTTGGGGTTAAGTGAGTAGCCTGCCAGCCCCCGACGCCAAAACAACTATTTTAAGATGTAAGGGGAAAGGCACAAACCAGCCCGAGGGCGCTCATCTCCTTGACTGGGGCCAGTGCCCAGAGGCCCGGGGTGGGAAGAGCATGGGCTGTGGTCATCCTAGGCGAGAGGCCAGCTGAGACACTGCTTCCAGGACCACAGACCCTGGAGCCAGGATCGGCCCAGAACACTCACAGGAGCCTGCGGTCCATCCATCCGGAGCTGGCTTCCCAGGAATGTGTCTGCCTCCTCCGGAGCTGGCAAAGGCGTGGCTCTTCCTCTGCAAGGCACCGGCTGTGAAAAATGTGGTAAGGCTACATCTGCAGGCAACAGCTTGGGCATGGCTTGAGTTAGGAAAAACACTCTCTACCTCCAAGCTGCAAATCCTGGCTCGCTGCTACAGCCAAGTGAGCACCGTGGGGTAGAGGAAGAAGCAGATTCCAGGGACAACGCCAGGACACGTGGCAAATGCCTGCGGCGGTGAACTGGGACACACACAGGAAAGCAGAGGCTGCCTGGTGCACGGAAACACGGACTGTCGGAGGAAGGGGCACACGTGAGAAGGCAGGGCAAAGTGAGGCCATGTGTATTCTGAGTAATATGCCTGTGTGGGCCAGAGGCCTGGCCCTGCAGCAGACATGTATCTGGTGCCCATCTCTCATAGGCTGGATACAGAGCCGGGACGCTTTGGAGGAAGGCAGAGAACCCATCCGTGGATTCCCACCCTGCTTTCCCACTGACTAGCTGGGTCTGTCAGAAGTTCTGGTAGTCCTTTAACTTCAGTTTCTTCATCGATAACGTGAGATGGTGCTGAGAGAGAAGGAAGATGCCCCCAAGGAGGCAGTGACTGGCAGGAGCATGGTACCGGCTGCTGGGTAAAGGCCGTGGGCACTTGATCGGCTCCGTGTTCCTTGTTGTCTGGTGGAAACACAAGCCAGCCATTGCTGGGTTTGCCCACCATCTCCACAACTGGCATTTGTCTCTGGCCTATGGAAGGCACATCCATCTCAGCCACCATTCACCTGGCCAAGGCTCTCTGCCTGGAGGACAACCATCCCACGGTACTTATCATACTCTCCAGCCCCACTCAACTTACACACATCAGTCAGAAGGACTTTCTTAAAAAAAAATAATAATAATAACTTATTGGGGTATATTAATTATACATAATAATGGTTTTATTGTGATATTTTGTACATGTACATAATGTATGAATGTATTTCAAATCACAAAGGAAACTGTGTGTGTGTGTGTATGTGAGAGAGAGAGAGAGAGAGAGAGAGAGAGAGAGAGAGAGAGAGAGAGAGTCACTATGTAGCTCTGACTGTCCTAGAACTCACTATGTAGATCACCAAACTGGCCTCAAACTCATAGAGATCCTCTTGCCTCTGCTTTCTATTTTGGTTTTTGGTTTTTTTTTTTGGGGGGGGGGGGGGGGGGGGGGGGGGGGGGGGGAGGAGGGGGGGGAGGAGGAGGAGGAGGAGGAGGAGGAAGAGGAAACTGCTTTAAAAAAAAAAAACTGCCGGGCGGTGGTGGCACACACCTTTAACCCCAGCACTTGGGAGGCAGAGGCAGGTGGATCTCTGTGAGTTCGAGGCCAGCCTGGTCTACAGAGCGAGATCCAGGAAAGGCGCAAAGCTACACAGAGAAACCCTGTCTCGAAAAACAAAACAAAACAAAACAACAGAAAAAAAACTAGTACCAGTGAGATGGCTCAGAGGGTAAAAGTGCTTGCTGAGAAAGCCTGATGACCTGAGTTCAATCCCCAGAATCCACGGTAGAGAGAGAGCACTGACTTCTGAAAGTTGTCCTCTGATTTCTACACACCTCCTGTGACATGGGTGTGCCTATGTACATACCATAATAATAAAAGTAACAGGTAAAATTTAAATTAAAACAGGATCAGATAGAATAATTTGGGAGAAGTCACTCCTCTATTTAAATTCTCTTGTGGACTTTAGGCTCAGACAAAACCAAACATCTAAACACACCCATAGCATCGGAGTCCTCTGCCATCTCCCCTCTCCTGCCACAATCAACATGCCACATTTGTTCTGCCCCAGGATCTTTGCACCAGGCGCTCTCTCTGCCGAGAGACCCTCCAAACATTGTCTGCTTCATTCTGGACTCAGGTGGAGCGAGCATCACAGCCTCAGTTTCTCACATAGTAAGTAAATCTTCCTCTGCCCTCTGCCCTCCTGATACCTGCCTGATACCACCTCAGGAACCTTTGTGAAAGGACCATGCCCTCAGGACAGATGGGTAGGGCCTGATGCAGAGCCCCACACTCCCCAAGCAGTAGGCCTGGAGTGACTGCACAGGAGGAAGAAACCAGGAGGCACTGGGGTGGGCGGGGCAAGCGAGCACACTCTGCCCTGAAGGAAATGCTGCCTCAGAGAACAGTCTTTGTGCGACGCCCATTGTGTGACTACAAGTTATTGACTTCACATGAACACACGGAGTTACAGATTCTGCGGTACTCTGCTCTTCCTGATAGTCTCAGAGCCAGCTTACCAAGGAGGAACCCTAACCTCACACAGGGAGATATGTAGGCTGAGTTCCACTGGCTAAGGGTCCTCAGGCCCCAACCAGGCAGAAAGAGGCAGGAGGGACAGACCATCAAGACTGGCTGTGGTGGTTTGGATGAGAAATGCCCCCTGTTGTCTCTGGTATTTGAGCACGTGGCTCCCAATCTGTGGTACTGTTTTGGGAAGGTGTGGAGGGTACAGCCCTGATGGAGGAAGTAGGCCCCTGGGGGCGGGCTTCGAGATTAAAAGCCTCCTGCCATTTCCAGTTTGCCCACTCTGCTTGTAGTTCAAGATAGGAGCTCTCAGCTTCCTGTTCTGCCACCATGCCTGCCATGCCGTCCCTGCCATGATGGACTTAACCCCCTAGAACTGTAAGCCAAAATAAGCCCTTTCTTCTATAAGTTTCCTTGGCCATGGTATCTTATCCTAGCAATAGAAAAGTAACTAATACATTGGTCCATTCCACAGAGGTCTTTGTTGTGGGCTCTAAATCCCAGCCTGTGGCACCAGGCCATGGCTATGTCCTCTCCAGCCAGAGATTGATACTTGCCCTTCCCATTCCCAGTTCAGCCATCTGTGATAGGCCTGGCTTTCCCTTTTTCACCCTGGGGAATCCTAGGCTGTTCTTGGGCCTAGATACACTTATTCTTCCTGAATCAACCCATAGGCCAACCTCTTACACCCTTCCTCAAGAGCACCCCTCTTCACTGTCCCCAGGACAGATATGATGCCCAGCCACATCCCATACCTCTGACCACAGTGTCACAGGATCCAGCTAGATACTCCCTCTCTGAACTTGTTACTTTTCTCCCTGCTGTGGCAAAATACTTAATAAAAATAGCATAAGAAAAAAAGGGGGGAGGTATTTTAGCTCATAGTTTTAGAGTATATTCCACCCTGGTGGGAAAGGCATGGTAGCAGGAAAAAATGAGGGAGTCGGTCACATTAGTCAAGAAGCAGAGGGAGATGAATGCTGGTGCTCAGTTCCCATTCTCCTTTTTATTCTTTCTAAGACTGCAGCCATGGAATTGGTGTTATCCACATTAGCATGGATCTTCCCACCTCAACTCAATCTAAAAACCTCCCTTACAGATGTGCCCAGAAGTAGTCTCCTCAGTGATTCTAGAGCCTGTCAAGCTGACAACTAGCCATCACACTGATTGTCATCCACCCACTAACACTAGACTGTGATCTTGATGGGGACTGGGATCATCGCTGTTTTACGCAGCATTAAATCCCTAGTATCTGGGACAAGACAGATACTCCGAAGAATGAGCAAATGGATGGATTTTAGAAAGATGGATGTAGAGATGGATGGATTGAGAAATGGATAGATGGATGGGT
>CABHPR010103801.1:0-24456 GCA_902168415.1 Peromyscus melanophrys | reverse complement strand
AATATTTTTTATTAAGTTTTTAAATTTTATTTTTACTTACCGACCAGTTTCCCCTCCCTTCTATCCTCCTGTTCCTTACCCCCACCTCCTTTCTAACCCTCCACCCCATTCACTCCTCAGAAAGGATAAGGCCTCCCATGGGAGTCAATAACAGCATAGCAAATTAAGTTGAGGCAGGACTAAGCGCTCCCGCTCCTCAGCATCAAGACTGCCAGGCATCCCACCATAGGGAATAGGTTCCAAAAAGCCAGGTCATATGCCAGGAACGGACCCTGGTCCCCACTGCTAGGGGCCACAAACAGACCAAGCTACACAACTGTCTCCCACATGCAGAGGGCTTAAGTCGGTCCCATGCAGGCTCCCTAGAGTCCGTGAGCTCCCACGAGCTCTGGTCAGCTGTCTCTGGGGTTCCCCATCTTGATCTTGACACCCCTGGCTCCTACAATCCTTCCTTTCTCTCTTCAACAGACTCCTGGAGCTTTGCCCAGTGCTTGGAGGTGGATCTCTGCATCTGCTTCCATCAGTTACTGGATGAAGGTTCTATGATGACAATTAGGGTAGTCACCAATCTGATTACAGAAGGCAACCTCTCTGCTATTGCTAGGAGTCTTAGTTGAGGTCATCCTTGTGGATTCCTGGAATTTTCCCTGGCACCAAGTTTCTCCCTAACCCCATAATGGCCTCCTCTATCAAGATGTCTCTTAAGTTGCTCTCCCTCTCCATCCCTTCCCCAACTCGACCATCCTGATACCTCATGATCCTTTTTCCCCTACCCCCATCCCCGCCTCAGTTTACCCAGGAGATCTCATCTATTTCCCTTTCCCAGGCTGATCCATGCATCCTTCTTAGAGCCCTCCTTGTTACCTAGTTTCTCTAGGGCTGTGGATTGTAGCCTTGTTATCCGTGTTTTACATCCACTACCCACTTATGAGTGAGTACACACCATGTTTGTCTTTCTGGGTCTGGGTCACCTCAATCAAGATGATTTATTCTAATTCCATCCATTTGCCTGCAGATTTCATTATGTCATTTTTTCTTTAACCACTGAGAGATACTCCATTGTGATTTACCACATTTTCTTCATCCATTCTTCAGTTGAGGGGCATCTAGGTTGTTTCCAGGTTCTGGCTATTACGAATAATGCTGCTATGAACATAGTTGAGCAAGTGTCCTTGTGGTATGATTGAGCATCCTTTGGGTATATGACCAAGAGTGGTATAACTGGGTCTTGAGGTAGATTGATTCCTAGTTTTCCGAGAAACTGCCATACATCCAGAGTGGCTGTACAAGTTTGCACTCCCACCAACAGTGGAGGAGTGTTCTTACTCCACATCCTCTCCAACATAAACTGTCATCAGTGTTTTTGATCTTAGCCATTCTGACAGGTGTAAGATGGTATCTCAGAGTCATTTTATTTTGCATTTCCCTGATGACTAAAGATGTTGAGTAATTCCTTAAGTGCCTTTTAGTCATTTGAGATTCTTCTGTTGAGAATTCTCTGTTTAGATCTGTACCCCATTTTTAAATTGGATTGTTTGGTATTTTGATGTCTAGTTTCTTGAGTTCTTCATATATTTTGGAGATCAGCCCTCTGTCAGATGTGGAGTTGGTGAAGATCTTTTCCCATTCTGTAGGCTGCTGTTTTGTCTTATTGACAGTGTCCTTTGCCTTACAGAAGCTTTTCAGTTTCAGGAAGTCCCACTTAATTTTTTATTATTTTTTTTAAGATTATTTATTTATTATGTATACAGTATTCTGCCTGCATGTATGCCTGGAGGCCAGAAGAGGGCACCAGATTTCATTATGGATACTTGTGAGCCACCATATGGTTCCTGGGAATTGAACTCAGGACCTCTGGAAGAGCAGACAGTGCTCTTAACCTCTGAGCCATCTCTCCAGCCCTGAGGTCCCATTTATTAATTGTCACTCTCAGTGTCTGTGCTACTGGTATTATATTCAGGAAGTAGTCTCCTGTGCCAGTGCATTCAAGGATACTTCCCACTTTCTTTTCTATCAGTTTCAGTGTAACTGGATTTATGTTGAGGTCTTTGATCCACTTGGACTTGAGTTTTGTGCAGGGCAATAGATGGATCTATTTGCATTCTTCTACATGTTGACATCCAGGTATGCCAGCACCATTTGTTGAAGATGCTTTCTTTTTTCCATTGTACAATTTTGGCTTCTTTGTCAAAAATCAAGTGTTCATAGGTGTGTAGATTTATGTCAGGGTCTTCGATTCAATTCCATTGATCAATGTGTCTGTTTTTATGCCAACACCAAGCTGTTTTTATTACTGTAGCTCTATAGTAGAGCTTGAAGTTGGGGTGGTGATGCCTCCGGAATTTCCTTTATTGTACAAGATTGTTTTAGCTATCCGTTTTTTCCCCCCATATGAAGTTGAGTATTGTTCTTTCCAAGTCTGTGAAGAATTGCATTGGGATTTTGATGGGGATTGCATTGAATCTGTAGATTGCTTTTGGTAAGATTGCCATTTTTACTATGTTAATCCTACCTATCCAAGAGCATGGGAGATCTTTCCATTTTCTGATATCTTCTTCAATTTCTTTCTTCAAAGACTTAAAGTCCTTCTCATACAGTCTTTCACTTGTTTGGTTAGAGTTACCCCAAGATATTTTATATTATTTGTAGCTATTGTAAAGGGTGTTGTTTCTCTGATTTCTCTCTCAGCCCATTTATCATTTGTATATAGGAGGGCTTCTGATTTTTTGTTTTAGTTAATCTTGTATCCCACCACATCACTGAAGGTGTTTATCAGCTGTAGGAGTTCCCTGGTAGAATTTTTGGGGTCACTTATGTATACTATCATGTCATCTGCAAATAGTCCAAGTTTGACTTCTTCCTTTCCAATTTCTATCCCTTTGATCTCCCTTTGTTGTCTTATTGCTCTAGCTAGAACTTCAAGTACTGTATTGAATAGATATGGAGAGAGTGGACAGCTTTGTCTTGTTCCTGATTTTAGTGGAATCGCTTTGAGTTTCTCTCCATTTAATTTGATGTTGGCTGTCGGCTTGCTGTATATTACTTTTATTATGTTTAGGTATGTTCCTTGTATTTCTGATATCTCCAAGACCTTTATCATGAAGTGTTGCTTGAGTTTTCTTGCCTGGCCCACGGTCAGGACAAATCTCTTTCACCTGCCAGTCCCACAGCCGCTCAGACCCAACCAGGTAAACACAGAGACTTATATTGCTTACAAGCTGTATGGCCGTGGCAGGCTTCTTGCTAATTGTCCTTATATCTTAAATTAATCCATTTGTATAAATCTATACCTTGCCACATGGCTCGTGGCTTACCGGCATCTTTACACACTGCTTGTCCTGGCGGCGGCTGGCGGCGGCTGGCAGCGTCTGGCCGCGTCTCCTTCCACCTTCCTGCTCTTTTATTCTCTCTGTTAGTCCCGCCTATACTTCCTGCCTAGCCACTGGCCAATCAGTGTTTTATTAGCAACACATTTGCCATACAGAACATCCCACAGCAATGAAGAGGTGTTGGATTTTGTTAAAGGCTTTTTCAGCATCTAATGAGATGATCACGTGGTTTTTTTCTTTCAGTTTGTTTATATGGTGGGTTACATTGACAGATTTTCATATATTGAACCACCCCTGCATCTCTGGGATGAAACCTACTTGATTATGGTAGATCATTTTTTTTTGCATCAACTGTAGCCTCATAAAAGGAGTTTGGCAATGTTCCTTCTGTTTCTCTTGTGTGGAACAATTTGAGCAGTATTGGAATTAGCTCTTTGAAATTCTGGTAGAATTCTGCACTGAAACCATCTGGCCCTGGGCTTTTTTTGGTCAGGAGACTTTTAATGACTGCTTCTGTATCCTTAGGGATTATAGGTCTATTTAAATTGTTTATCTGATCTTGATTTAATTTTGGTATGTGGTACCTATCGAGAAAATTGTCCATTTCTTTTAGATTTTCCAATTTTGTGGAGTACAGGTTTTTGAAGTATGACCTTATGAGTCTCTAGATTTCCTCAGTGTCTGTTATTATGTCCTCCTTTTTGTTTCTGATTTTGTTAATATCTTTGGATATTCTCTCTCTGCCTTTTAGTTAGTTTGGATAAGGGTTTGTCTATCTTGTTGATTTTCTCAAAGAACCAACTCTTTGTTTCATTGATTCATTGTATTGTTCTCTTTATTTTTTATTTTATTGATTTCAGCCCTCAGATTATTTCCTGTCTTCTATTCCTGGGTGAGTTTGCATCTTTTTGTTCTAGAGCTTTCAGGTGTGCTGTTAAGTCACTAGTGTGAAATTTCTCCAAATTCTTTATGTGGCCACTTAGTGCTATGAACTTTCCTCTTAGCACTGCTTTCATAGTGTCCCATAAGTTTGGATATATTGTGCGTTCACTTTCATTGAATTCTATGAAGTCTTTAATTTCTTTATTTCTTCCTTGACCCAGTAGTGATTCAGTTGAGCGTTGTTCAGTTTCCATGAGTTTGTAGGCTTTCTGCAATTTGTGTTGTTATTGAATTCTAATTTTAAGCCATGGTGATCTGATAAGATACAGGGGGTTATTCCAATTTTTTTTGCATCTGTTGAAATTTGTTTTTTGATCGAGTATGTGGTCAGTTTTAGAAAAGGTTCCGTGAGGTGCTGAGAAGATGGTATATTCTTTTGTTTGGGTGAAATGTTCTATAGAAGTCTGCTAAGTCCTTTTGAGTCATAACATCTGTTAGTTCCCTTATTTCTTTTAGTTCCCTTATTTCTTTGTTAAGTTTCTGTCTGGCAGACCTGTCCATTGGTAAGAGTGGGGTGTTGAAGTCTCCCACTATTAGTTTTGATGTATGACTTAAGCTTCAGTAATGTTTCTTTTACAAATGTGGGTGTTCTTGTATTTGGGGTACAAATGTTCAGAATTGAGACTTCATCTTGATGGATTTTTCCTGAGATGAATGTGAAATGTCCTTCTCCATCTCTTTTGATTAATTTTTACTTTGAAGTCTATTTTGTTAGATATTAGGATAGCTACACCAGCTTGTTTCTTAGGTCCATTTGATTGGAAAATCTTTTCCAAACTCTCTACTCCAAGATAATGTCTGTCTTTGATGTTGAGGTGTGTTTCTTGTATGCAGCAGAAGGATGGAGCCTGTTTTCATATCCATTCTGTTAGCCTGTGTCTTTTTATAGACAAATTGAGACCATTGATATTAAGAGATATTATTGACCAGTGATTGTTATTCCTGTTATTTTTTTGGATTTGTTGTTGGTGGTGGTAGTGTGTGTGTGTTTCCTTTCTTTGTGATTTTCAGGTGTGAGGTTATCTATTGCCTGTGTTTTCATGGGTGCAGCTAACTTCCTTGGTTGGAATTTTCCTTCTAGTACTTTCTGTGGGGCTGGCTTTGTGGATAGGTATTGTTTAAATATGGTTTTGTCATAGAATATCTTGTTTTCTCCATCTATGATGATTAAAAGCTTTGCTGGGTATAGCAGTTTGGGCTGACATCCGCAGTCTCTTAGTGTCTGCAAAACATCTGTCCAGGACCTTCTGGCTTTCAAAGTCTCCATTGAGAAGTCGAGTGTTATTCTGATAGTTCTGCCTTTATATGTTACTTGGCCCTTTCCATTTGCAGCTCTTAATATTTTTTCTTTATTCTGTATGTTTAGTGGTGATTTGATTATTATGTGGTGAAGGGACTTTTCTTTTTTTTCTGGTCCAGTCTATTTGGTGTTCTGTAAGATTCTTGTACCTTCATAGGCATGTCCTTATTTAGGTTGGGAAAGTTTTCTTCTATAATTTTGTTGAATATATTTTCTGTGCCTTTGAGCTGGAATTCTTCTCCTTCTATCCCTATTATTCTTAGGTTTGGTGTTTTCATGCTGTCCCAGATTTCCTGGATGTTTTGTGTTAAGAATTTGTTGGATTTAACATTTTCTTTGACTGATGAATCTATTTCCTCTATTGTATCTTCAATGCCTGAGATTCTCTCTTCCATCTCTTGTATTCTGTTGGTTATGCTTGCATCTATAGTTCCTGTTCGTTTACCCAGATTTTCCATTTCCATAATTCCCTCGGTTTATGTTTTCTTTATTGCCTCTATTTCAATTTTCAAGTCTTGAGCTGTTTCCTTCACCAGTTTGATTGTTTTTTCTTGGCTTTCTTTAAGGGATTTATTGATTTCTTCCAATTTTTTTCTTTTCCTCCATTTCTTTAAGGGAATTTTTTAAAAAAAGATTTATTTATTTATTGTATATAGTGTTCTGCCTGCGTGTATGCCTGCAAGCCAGAAGAGGGCACCAGATCTCATGGATGGTTGTGAGCCACCATGTGGTAGCTGGGAATTGAACTCAAGACCTCTGGAAGAGCAGCCAGTGCTCTTAACCTGTGAGCCCTCTCTCCAGCACCTCTTTAAGGGACTTTTTCATTTCCTCTTTAATGGTGCTATCATCTCCATAAAGTTGTGGGGTTGTTTTGTTTTGTTTTGTTTTTTTTCTAGACAGGGTTTCTCTGTGTAGCTTTGGAGCCTTTCCTGGAACTCACTCCGTAGCCCAGGTGGGTCTCAAACTCACAGAGATCCGCCTAGCTCTGCCTCCCGAGTGCTGGGATTAAAGGCGTGCACCACCACCGCCTGGCCATAAAGTTGTTTTTAAGGTCGTTTCTTCTGTTTCATCTGTGTTGGGATGTTTAGGTCTTGCTGTTGTAGAAACACTAAGTTCTGGAGGTGCCATATTGTTCTTTACGTTGTTGAATGTATGTTTACACTGTCAGTTACCCATCTGGGTTTGGGATAATTATAGGTACAGGTGTTACAGGTGTTGATTCTTGTGATGTCTTTGTTGGGTGGGTCTTTTGTTTCTCTATTGTCTTTTGCCCTGAGTGACCAAGGGTTCTGGTGATTGGCTGGTTGTCAGGTCCAGTAGGGTTGTCTCAGCTGAGGTTTGTGGGGGTTTGGGTGTCTAGATCTAGCATATTGTCCAGTTCTTCTGGCTGGTGTGGGCTTTACTTGTGCCTATGGGGTCTGTTCTTCCAACTGGTGTAGGTTTTCCTGTGCCTGTTCTTCCAACTGGTGTGGTGGCGTTTGTGCCTGTAGGATCTGCTGATGTTGCTGGAGAGGGCTGTTCATGGTGTGCTGCTCTTCTTCCAACTGGTGCAGGTGGTGCTTGTGCCTCTAGGGGCTGATGATTTTGCGAGGGATGGTTGGCCAGGGGAAGGATGATGGGCTGGGTGGTTTTGGGTAGCGGGATGGGTCTTGTAGGTTACAGGGTCCAGTGGGTGGCAGAGGTGGTGTAGCAGTCTGCCTGCAGGACTCTTACCTGCTGACTGGCTGCTGGGGCTGAGATGGGAGGGAGACGGGCACAGGATGCATTGTGGGGCTTAGGGCCTAGGGATTGGGGCACTTAAACTGGGAGATCAGTCACTCACCTTTGCCAATGTACTTACTTATACCAGGATGTGTTCTTCATTTCTTGAGCGCTAACACCCAGTTGTAGTACCCATCACCTCTCCTGAACTGGCAAGATAACTCATCGCCTCCCCAGCCCCCATGTGCCTACTGGTGGGCTTTTAGTGTTACAGGGAGCTCACCAGAGATGACTGACCACTTAGACACAGTTTATAGCCAATTTGAAGTCCAGCAGGCTGGGACTACACTCAGGGACCCAAGTGCAGTACTGAGCTTTTAGAGCAAGGGGCTTTTAAAGGCAAAAAACTGCATCCTGTTACTGTGCTCTTCAACTGCAGGGAGAGGTTTTGCACAATTGGCTTAACAGAAGCTAAGATAAGCAGTTAGCTGGAGGGTTTGCACAAGCATGCAGTTTAACTGAAGCTATGTTAGCTGAGGCGTCTTGGTCTTAGGTTCCTAAAGTAGTGTTGATTAACTTTCCACAGGGCTTCCCATCAAGGAGATCAAATTCTAATTAAACCTAAAATGGCCTCAGCAAGAATACAAGTTAGAGGAACCTCTGCACTGTCTTGCCCTGTCACATTAGTCCCTTTAGTTAATTTTAAATGTAGCCACAGTGATCTTCCCAATGCATGAATCAAGTCTCATCTGGCTTAGAGTCTAATTTAAACATGTTTGAAGGACAGACTGTTGTTCACTGATGTCACAGGTGGCAAATACTCTCATGAAAAGGGACTTAGCTATTTTTTAAATCATTAGCTACTACAGAAATGCAAATTAAGCCAGAGAGCTATTGACACACTCCTCTCAGAATGAAAGAGTGATGACAGCAAATGCTGCTGAAGATGTGGAGTACAGATGGTGGGAGTGTGAAATGGGGCAGCCATTCCAGGGGAGAGGGCAGACATGAGAGGCTGGGGAGATGGATCAGTGGGTGAGGGAGAGCACTTGCTGTGAGAGCAAGAGGAAGGACCTGAGTTCACAGCCTCCACACCCACAGCAAAGCCAGATATGGCTGATAGCGCCTCTGGTCTAATCATTGAGAGGCAGAGGCATGTGGATTTCTCTGAATCCCAGTCTAGCCTGGTCTATATTAAGAGTGTTCCCAGCTAGCCAGAGCTACATAGTAAGTCACTGTCTCAAAAAAAAAAAAAAAACCAAAACATCCATTAATTTCATTTTAAAGCAAATTTGCCAGCAGATGTGGTAGTACAGGAATGTAAGATATCACTTGGAAAGCTGAGGCAGGAGAATTGGAAATTCTGATCCAGCCTGGGCTACATAGCAGGACCGTGTCTCAAAAACAACACTCCCTAAACCCCAAAGCTTAGTGGCTCATGCCTGTAATCCCAGCACTTGAGAGGTCGAGGCAAGAGGATAAAAATTCCAAGGTCATCATGAACTATTTAGGGAGTTTGAGGCCAGCCTTAGGAAATGTGCATAGGGACAGTGCTCTACTTAGCGGCTGTATTAGCTACAGTGTCATATCATGGCTGCTGCTGCTGCTATGTCCTGCTAGATCCCTGAGAGCAGGCCAGTGTAAATGCCTGAATGCTAACAGCTGTTACCTTCTGTTTGAAGTCTTACCTGAGTTTCCTAGGGGTTAAAAGCATATGCAGTCTTGGTTGAGGGACAACCCAGAAAACTATGGTACTTCTTTACTGAGAATTTGCATTTGGCATCGTTCCTTTGGGGAACTTAGATAAGAGGTTTTGGTATACGGAATTGACCAGCTAAAGGTGTGATTGTTTAACAATAAAAGGGCCCTTTGCTAAGCTACAGAGAGTCAGTCTGGAGATATTGGTCCCCCTGCAGCTGGAAAGGCTGGAGATCATCCTTAGAGTGCTCTGTGCCATCTTTCCATGGACCCTCAAAACCCACACCAGATAGACAACATTTTGGCGCCCAATGTGGGGCTTGCAGGACAGAGGATCAGGATACTTTTAAGGACAGGAGAAGTTTGCTTTCAGGGTAAAAGGACTCCAGGATTGGCAAGGTCATGGGGAATTTAAACTCCCCATCTCAGGAGTAACAAAATGTACAGTTGCTAAAATGCTTGTTAAAAGAAAAAGCAGTAACTGCACAATTTTTAAAGATAAAAATAAAATGGCCCCTGAGACAATAAATCAAAGAAAAAGGCCCTTTCTAAGTAGAGAAAAGGGAAGAGAAGAAAATAAAAAAAAATCTTCATAACAGAGCAGATGGAAGGAAAGGAAAGAAAAGGAAATTTCCCGATAGAAATGGGAGAAATGCTTAATCAAGAGAAAAGGATTTTCAGTTTAAAAAGGGGGGAAATATTGAATCAAGGCCTAAAAGTTAAAAGGCCCTGTAAACAAAGAATAAACAAAACAAAACAAAACAAAACAAAACAAAAAAACCAGCCTCTTCCCTGTAAAAGTAGAGGGGGGAAAAAGGTTCTTTCTGGTATAAGAAATTGAGTATCACTAAAACTCAGAGCTCTTTCTCTCTGGCTGCACTCTGTCAGCACGGAGCAGTGGCGGTGGAAATATGAAGAATGACAGCAGATGGCCTCACTGCTGCAGCCTGAGCCAGCACAGCAAGCCTAGAGCTTAGAATTTTCTTGTTGTCTTTTTGCTTAAATGTTTCTTGCTTTTCCCTCTGAGTGGGAATAACTCAATATTAAAGAGCCCTCTGTTGGGAATTTTTTTAAATTTTTCCCTAATAGTGGGAATAACTCATTATCAATGGTCCCTTCATGGGAGAAAGGAAAAATTTTAATCAAGCCCAACTTCTAGTAAAAAACAATTGCAGTCAAGGCATAAGGTACTAAGTTAATGCTGTTTGAATTTCCAGAGATGTTAGTCTTTCCTTGTATAGAGGATGTTCTCTTCTCTTGATTGTCTAATGTCTAAATGAATGTTTAGTTTTCATAGCAAATGAACTAAAAGAACAAAATTCATGGTTTTTAACTATATTATTGGGTATGCTATTGTCTGTTTATTATTACTGAAAATTTGGCTTTGCTTTTTAAGTAGCTTTCTAGAAATTCTTGGTTAAATTCTATAACAATGTCACACAGAATGAGTTACATCTACATTTACATCTATAAAGTAGAATGAGTTGTTAGGTTATTAGAAAATGTGGTTACTTAGGTAAAGGCTCATAAAAATGATCTCTTACCGATAAAGAGCCTATAAAAATTATTTTTCCACTAAATAAAATACAGGTAATTGTTTGTTTCTCGCTGTTAATAATTGGCAAGTTGCATTAACATGTTCCTTGGGATCTATAAAAAAGGATCCTCCTTTTATAATTTTATAAAAATACTCCATAGTATTACCTAAAGTTACCTCTTAAAATCCTATACATATTGTTTTTAATGCTTTTATAGATGGCTTATGTGAAAAGGACTAAGCAAATAAATGCTGATGGTAAAGTTGCTCAATTGTTAATTCGTCTGCTCCCGAGGCTGAACAGGGCAGGGCTGAGTAAATGCCGGCCTACCATCTCTACCATCATCCAGTTTGGTCATCTAACAAGAAGAAATTAATATGAAATTCCAGCAATAAGAAATGAACAAAGATTGGAGCTGAGATCCTTTCTTAAAAGAAAAAGAAAAAGGAGAAAGAAAGAAGGAGGAAGAGGAGGGAATTTTTTCCCATTGCCTAAAAGTTCTCGGCCTGAAGACAATATGTATATGTTTGTTGACATGAAAAGAAAAAAATAATGTATATATAAAGTTTTCTTTTGTTTTTTAAGGAAAATCACAGGGCTAGAAAGATTGTTCAGTCAATAGGACTTGTTCCTTTTCTAGAAGATCCAGGTTCAGTTCCCAGAACCCAGATAGGTGGTTTACAACCGCCTGTGACTTCAGTTCCAGGGGATTCATTGTGCTCTTCTGGTCTCTACAGGCACTGCATGCACATGGTGCCCATACACTTGGACACACACACATCAACCAAATAAGTCTTTTAAAGGAGGGAGGAAAAGCATAGTTCAGTAATTCTCAAAGTGTGCTTCCAGTTAAAATGGCTTTGTGTGAATATGTGTGTGTTTCATCATACCCCTCTTAGGATCCTAAGTCAGTTAAAAACAAAACAAAACAATCAAAAATTTACCAAAGGATGATGGAAATGTATATTTTTGGTACCTACATCACTGCAATTACTGATTTGGGATGAGCTCAGAAAGGGAAAAAAAAAGAGTGAGTGGTTTTTCCAGCTCTTTGTTTGACTAAGGCAGGGTCTTTCCGTGTAGCTCAGGTTCCTCCTCCTACCTCAGCCTCCCAAGTGCTGAGAGTGTTGGGATTACAGGAGTAAACCACCACCACATCCAGGAACATCTGTATTTTAACAAGTCTTAGGAGCACTCCAATGCCTGGGACCTGCTGCATAATGCAATATAAAAGATCAGGGGTTGGGGATTTAGCTCAGCGGTAGAGCGCTTGCCTAGCAAGTGCAAGGCCCTGGGTTCAGTCCTCAGCTCCAGTTAAAAAAAAAAAAAAAAAATCAAAGGCCAGATCTGAATAACACCATCAAAGGTGACATTTATTAGGAAGGCGTTTTCCCATGAGCTCACACAGGCCCACAAGCATCTCATGAAGTGTTGTTGACACTGCTGTTCTCACTTGAAACATGAGGAAGTGGAGTGCAGAGAGGTGAAGTGACTTATTCAAGCTCACATTGTTGGTGGATGGCAGAGCTGGGAACTCAGTCAAGACCCTGCCTTCACTCACCGTTAAGCATCATGGACCAGCATCGCCAAACAGACCCATAATTAGTAATGATAGGATAGTTTCAGAGAGCACAAGGATGGTCCTATTATTTTCTGAGACAAGGTGTCACTATGTATCCTTGGCTAGCAGGGAGCTAAATAAGTAGACCAGGCTGGCCAGGAACTCACAGAGATCCTCCTGCCTCTGCCTCCTGAGTGTTGGGATCAAAGGTGTGTGCCACAAAGGCTGGATTACCACATTATTTTTAAAAGTCTTTATTTTTTTTAATTAAAATATAATTACATCATTTCTACCTTCCATCCCTTCCCATGCATCCCACCCTTGCTTGTTCTCAGTTTAATGACTGTCTTAGGGTTTTATTGCTGTGAAGAGACACTATGACCATGGCAACTCTTATAAAGAAAAACATTTAATTGTGGTGGCTTGCTTACAGTTCAGAGGTTCAGTCCATTATCATCATGATGGGACATGATGGCATACAGGTGCTAGAGAAGTAGCTGAGAGTGTATTTAATGGATTATGGTCCTTTAACCTCTTCATGATATGCCACATATGACATTTTAAATATTTAAGTTTTCTGCAGTGAGCCATGACCATGCCTAACAGCAACTTTGAAGTCTCCAAAAGGATGATGGGAAGCCACAACAACGATTCCACCTGGATTATAGTAATGCCACTAAGCTGACAAATGCCACCCAAAGATCAGCTTTGGACTACAAACTGCTCAGGACAATTTCAAGGTGGCTAGCTGATCTGGTCCAGTCTCATGTACTACTCCAGCCAGGACTTCAGATAAGCCCTACACTCTCCCATTACACAGAGACTGGCAACAAATGATACAGCAACTCTCCCAGGACTTGACCATTATCTCAATATTCTCAGGGTCCCCTAGATATGCCATCACCTCCCAGATAACAGAAGCAATCTAGAGAACATGACACCCATATTCCTAAGAGGTAGAGTGGGTGGTTTTTGGTCATTCAATGGGTTATGGATGTTTGTCCTCATTTAGGGGGGTTAGTTACAAGTTGTTATTGGTAACAGTCAGGGAAAAGCTGGACAATTGAGATTAGATTTAGGAATCTCATTCTCCAAAGAAAAAGAGATTTAGAAATGATAGGATAAAAGGGTAGATTATTGAATATACTTTTAAACTAAAAAAGCAACTACTAGTTATAAATATTTTATGTTGGTATGGATTTTTATATACTGATGCAAATTTAAGATTATTTTTGTTATACTGCATATATGTTTCTACTCTTGTTTAAGGTATGTTTGTATATTGATACAAATTTAAGGCTATTTTGTTAGAACATACTGTTCATGTGTTTCTACTCTTGTTTAAGGTATTGTATCTATGCAGCTCACTTAACAAGGTAATGTAAATTTCCAGTTCTTGAAAGTTATTATTACAAACTATTTAGGATAACAGTGAAATGCAGGTTAGTAGTTAGTCACCTATAACAATCAAACTTGTAGTTATGTTTGGTATGTTTTCAAGATCAAACAGAGTTATATTTTATTTGGACAGGTAGTCTTCAAACAGTTCAGAGACCTACAGAATATGGAATTTAAGATGTTTTAATAACATAAGGCTTTTCATGACAGTGAGACACATTTGCTCCTGGCAGCACCAACCTGCTTCAGAGAAGATGATGGGCACCAAAGAACCTCCATATAGAGTTTGCTTTCTTTATGGCAAAAGTTAGCCACTGGGCAAGAAACTGCTCTTGCTTTGACAGCTGACAGGACAAGCATGACACAAAAGAAAGGACTGGCAAACTTTCCCAAGACAAAGTGGGACAGTCCTTCAAAACTCTTGCTTTACAGAAAAGTTTGTCAGCTATTCTAGGCTTGTAGGCCAAAGATGGATGCCTCAACATTGCAGAGGAACCTTGGATGACCGTCGAGGGAGCCAGCTGTTTCTGTCATTTCTACAGTTTTGGAATTTGCTTGCTCTGCACTTCCTGTTTACTCAGGTAATATTATATTCTTCTTGGGCCTCTGATGGAGTTAAAGACTAGATAGTTGTAGTTACAATTTTCCTTCTTTCCAAATTCAGAAAAGAAACTCACAAAAGAGGTGTAAAGTGTATAAACTTGATAGACATAAAAGCTTAAATTGTTTATTTAAGAAAATGTTTTGAGGTCTCAAAAAGTAGTTTTGGGTTGCTAATACAAGTTAGGATAGAAAGTGAATTAGGTACAAAACTTTGGACTCACCATGATAGGATAGATAATGGAGTATTTTCTATGAATTTGTCAAATGCAAATGGACTGGATATGATTGTGAATGTGATTCTTACCTGATAATTGTTCCTATTGTATGTAGTTTTTCTGTATCAGAGTTAAAACCTTCTCTTTTTGTTTAGACAAAAAGGAGGAAATGTATGTGATATTTTGATTATATTCTGATGCTCCCAAGACTGCCAATAAAGTTTGGTTTGAATCAGAGGGCAGAGCTAGCTACTAGCTGACCAAAATTAACCATAGAGGTTTTGGAGGACTGAGGACAGATAGACATAGGAAGTAGTAGCGGGGAGCTGAGAGTGGGTCTCGGCCTTTTTGGGTCAAGGAAAAACAGAGAGAAGAGGTCACTAGTCACTTCTCTGGCTCTTCTCTGATCATTCGGGTTCTTACCCTGATATCTGATTCCCGAGTTTTTATTGATAAAGAATAATTAGATCAACACTTCAAAGTGACCCAAAAAATTTCACTGGGAAATTCCTACAGCTGATAAACACTTCCAGCAAAGTAGGTGGATACAAAATTAACTCACAAAAATCAGTAGCCTTCCTATACACAAACAACAAAGAGATCGAGAAAGACATCAGGGAAACAACACCCTTTACAATAGCTTGTGAATATTTTGGGGTAAATATAACCAAGCAAGTAAAAGACTTGTATAACAAAAACTTTAAGACATTAAAGAAAGAAATTGAGGAAGATATCAGAAGATGGAAAGATCTACCATGCTCATGGATTGATAGGATTAATATAAAAATGGCCATCCTACCAAAAGCAATCTAGAATTTCAATGCAATCCCATACCAAAATTCCAACACAATTCCTTGAAGATGTTGAAAGGGCAATTTTTAGCATCATATGGAACCACAAAAACTCAGGATAGCTAAAATAATACTGAATAATTAGTAAATGAAATGCTAGCAGTATCACTATCCCTGCTCTCAAATTGTACTGCAGAGCTATAGTAATAAAAACAGCATGACATTGACATAAAAACATATACATTGATCAACGGAATCAAATTGAAGATCCATACATAAATCCATACATCTATGGACACCTGAGTTTTGATAAAGAAGCCAGAAATACACACTGGGAAAAAAAAGAGCATCTTCAACAAATGGTCCTAGTCAAATTGGATATCTGCATGTAGAGGAATCCAAATAGATTCTTATTTATCCTGCACAAACGGATCAAAGACCAGAACATAAATCCAGGTACACTGAACCTGAAAGAAGAGAGAGTGGGAAATAGCCTTAAACTCACTGGCGCAGGAAAAGACTTTCTGAGCAGAACACCATTAGCACAGGCACAAAGATCAACAATTAATAAATGGAACCTCATGAAACTGAAAATCTTCTGCACAGCAAAGGACATCATGGCTACGACAAAGCAGCAGCCTACAGAGTAGAAGAAGACTTACCAGTTACATGTCCAATAAAAGGCTAATATCCAAAATATATAAAGAACTAAAAAAACTAGATATCAAGAAAACAAATAACCCAGTTTGAAAATGGAGTACAAATCTAAACAGAATTCTCAAAAGAGGAAACCCCAATGGCTGAGAAACACTTAAAGAAATGTTCAATATTCTTAGTCATTAGGAAAATACAAATCAAAACTACTTTGTGATTTCATCTTACACTGTCAGAATGGCTAAGATCAATAAAAACAAGTGATAGATGGTACTGGTGAAGATATGGAGTAAGGGAAACACTCATCCATTGCTGGTCGAGTGCAAACTTGCACAGCCACTATGGAAATCAGTGTGGTGGTTTCTCATGAAGATGAGAATTGATCTGCTGCAAGACCAGCTATACTGCCCTTGGGCATATACTCAAAGGATGCTTCATCCTACCCTAGAGACACTTGCTCAACCCCATTCATTGCTGCAACCTAGATGTCCCTCAAAGGATCAATGGATAAGAAAATGTGACACATTTGCACAATGGAATATTACTCAGCCATTGAAAAAATGAAATAATAGTCAGGCAGTGATGCCACATGCCTTTAATCCCAGCACTCGAGAGGCAGAGGCAGGCGGATCTCTGTGAGTTTGAGGCCAGCCTGGTTTACAGAACTAGTTCCAGGACAGCTGAGGCTACACAAAGAAACCCTGTCTGAAAACAAACAAACAAACAAACAAATAATGACAACAAAAGAACAAAAAAAAATTGCAGGCAAATGGAAGGAACTAGAAAAAAATCATCCTGAGTGAGGTAACCCAGACCCAGAAAGACTAACGGGTATTAGCTTATATGTAGATATTAGCTGTTAAGTCAATAATAACCAAGCTATAATTTGTAGAACCACAGAAGTTAGGTATAGGGTAAGGGATTGGGGGGGGGGAGACAGATCTCCCTAGGAAAGGGAAATAGAATAATAGATAGGTATGGATGGTGAAACACTGGGACCTGAGAATCAGATGGGCGGGGGTGAAGAGGGGGATGAGGGAGGGAATATGGAAAGAGACAGCTAAAATTAAGGGCCATTTGAGGGGTAGTGTAAATCCTAATACAGTAGAAGCTTTGTAAAATATATACATATATGAAGGTGATCTAAATGAAATTGCCACATAACAGGGAAGACAGAGTCCCAACTGGACATCTTGTCACCAAATGAAGCTTTCAGTACTGGGAATGGGCTACATCTCATTGAGTTGTTGGCCAAAGGGGTCCCATGGGAATCCCCAAATAACTTAGGCTCTTGCTAAGACTATAGTTTTCTCTCCACAAGCTGATGACTAGGCTCCTTTGCTGAAGATAACATCTACACAACTCATTGAACGTGGAGAGGTCAACTGGTGCCTCCATAGAGCCTTCCCCCTATATGCTAGTGTCTTTTGTACAGGAAGGTACTCCACACACTATCAAAGAAGAAACATAAATACCAACCCAGCCACAAACACTCACATCTGTAATTGTGTCCTGCCTGCAAGATATGCTAGTTCGATGGTGGCCGTCTTAGGGTTACTATTGCTTTGATGAAACATCATGGCCAAAAGCAAGTTGGGGAGGGAAGGGTTTATTTCCCTTACTCTTCCACACCACAGTTCACCATCAAAGGAAGTCAGGACAGAAACTCAAGTGGGGCAGGAACCTGGAGGCTGCAGCTGATGCAGAAGCCGTGGAGGGGTACTGCTTACTAGCTTGCTCCGTGTGGCTTGCTCAGCCTGCTTTCTTATAGAACCCATCAGCTCAAGGATGACTCCACCCACAATGGGCTGGGCCCTCCCCCATCAATCACTAATTAAGAAAAATTCTTACAGCTGGATCTTATGGAGGCCTTTCCTCAACTGAAGTTTCCTCCTTTCAGATAACTCTAGCTTGTGTCAAATTAGCACAAGACTAGCCAGCAGAGTGGCATAAAACTTGTGGGAGTAACCAACCGATGTCTGATTTGACTTAAGGCCCCCTCCAGGAGAATGAACCCATACTCAACACAGATTGGGTGACCAAGAACCTGAGACTAGATAGCCCAGGGAGGGACTTAGGGGAAAACCAAATAGTACTGTTCTTAAAAAAAAAAAAAAACAACACAATAAAATGACTCTTAAAACAGTGGTTCCCAACCTTTCTAATGCTGCAACCCTTTAACATAGTTCTTCTTGTTGTGGTGACCTCCAACCATAAAATTATTTCATTGCTACTTCACAACTGTAATTCTGCTACTGTTATGAATTGTAATGTAAATATCTGATATGCCGGATATCTGATATGCAACCCCAAAGGGGTCACAACCCACAGGTTGAGAACTACTGCCTAATGACATTCTGCTGTACTCTAGATCAGTGCCTTGCTCAGCCGTCAGCAGAGAAGCTTCCTCCTGCAGCAGATGGGAACAAATACAGAGACCCACAGCCAGACATTATATGGAGAGTAGAGACCTTGGAAAACTCAGCCTTAAATGGGACGTCTCCATCAAATCTCTCCCCTCAGGACTCAGGAGGTGGAAGGGGGTGAGGAAAGAGTGTCCTTTATGTATATATTATGGCTTCCAGTTCACAAAGACATTAAAAAAAAACCCACAAAATTTATGGGATTTCTGAGTGTGCAATCAAGTGGTTCTGTGTCTGTATCTGTTTCTCATGCCTTTTCTTTTTTTTTTTTTTTTTTTTTTTTTTTTTTGGTTTTTCGAGACAGGGTTTCTCTGTGTAGCTTTGCGCCTTTCCTGGAGCTCACTTGGTAGCCCAGGCTGGCCTGGAACTCACAGAGATCCGCCTGGCTGGGATTAAAGGCGTGCGCCACCAACGCCCGGCTCTCATGCCTTTTCTAGGGCTCTTTTCCTTCTGTTTGTTTTGTCCTAATCTGATGTTTTAGTTTTTGTTTTATCTTATATTTTATTTTACTATTAAAAACAAAGCAAAAAATTGACTCTTGTGTATGTTCAGGGTTTCTACAGAACAGGGCAAAATGATGACTAGATACAACATCCCAGTCAGCTTGAGGAGAGCCTGATGGTAGCTGTCAGGCTTGCAAATGATTGTGTGGGTCCTGGAGCCACTGAATGCTTTAGAAGTGGAACACATGACTAATAAGGTTTATTTGGGAACCACGAGGCTTGTGTAGAATACTTAGCTCTTATAGATTACTGACCTGGAAGATACTCCAGTTGTCTTTGTCCTGGCAGATCATGTCTTTAGGGAGTGTAGGAAGGTGCCAGAATCTTGATAGACTGTTAGCACCTTAGTTCCAGCTAGTACATGGGAGCATCATGATGTCAATACAGGCCCATGAGGAGTGTAGTAGAGACTTTGTGAGCCTAGAGTCTAGATGTGTGTAGTACCTTCTGGTGTTTAAGTATTCATTTAAAAATAACCATTTCTTGGGCTGTTGAGATGGTTCAGTGGGTAAAGGTGCTGCCAGGCCTGATGGCCTAAATTTGATCCTTAGGACATGGAAGGAGAGAGCTGACTCCCACAACTTGTCCTCTGACCTCTACACAGTAAATGAATAAATGGAAAAACAAACAAACAAAAAAACCCAGAACAAAGCAAAACCAATTATTTCTTCCATAGACACTAGTTCCTCTTTTGCATCAACAGATATTTGCCTTTGTGTCCAATGCTGGCTGCTCTACTGATAAACACTAGAATAAGACACAGAAACGAGTAATTATCAACTGGTGATAGGGATGGGATCCACGGCCTCATGTGCTCTACCACTGAGCTAGCCCCGTCAGACCTACTTTTGAGGGGAGGAGTTTGAGAGAGGGTCTTGCTATGTAGCCCGGCTGACCTTGAACTCATGACCCTCCTGCTTCAGGCTCCTGAGTTGCTGGAATAGCAGGCCTGTGTGTTCCACCATGGCCTGCAAGAAACTTCCCAAAAAGTGGAGTTTAGATATGAAGCCAAAGGTTATGGTGTTGTACCCGTTTTGCAAAACCCCCAGAGACCACCAAGGAGCCAGTTTCCGATGCAAGCACATAAGGGTCCTTTTCTTGTCAGGTTCGAACCTGGACCACCACCAGGAAGATGGAGGGAAATGCGGCAGCCCAAGGGTGGAGAGTTTTTATAGGGAAAAACCGCAAGCCAGGAATTACATGCTTTGGCAACTTGGGATTGAGTAGAAGGGATATGGGGCAAGGTGATTTTTTGAAACTATTGGTCTAGACTTTTGGCACAAAACCACATTTGAAACTATTGGGTTGGACTTTTACAGGGAACCACAACTTGCTGAGCAGGATTATCTGGGCTGCTCAGCAGGATTATCTAGATATCTTCAAGGGCCCTAAACCACAGATAGAATGTCTGCAGGAGCATACTGCTCTGTATTTGTTTGAGTTGTCATGGCACATTCCTGAGGTCCTTCTTGGAACTGAGTACAGCAGTGGTCTAAGATGGCGGCCCTCCCCTAAGATGGAGTCTGTATTGCCTTCACACTGGCACAGGTACATGATAGAGCCTGGGAAATTAGTCCATGAAGGAAAGGTGACTGAAAAGACTGATTTTAGATTGAGGACCAGGCTCAGTCGGTAGAGTGCTTGCCAAGCACACATGAAGCTCTGGGTCTCATCCCTGGTACCACATAAAGTGAGGCATGATGGCACATAACTATAATCCTAGTACCTAGGAGGTGGAAGTGGAGGATCAGAAGTGTAAGGCCATGCTTACTTACATACAGAGTTTGTAGCCAGCCTGGGCTACATAAGAGTCTGTCTGAAAATAACTAACAAAAAAGATCTATTAATGGGCTAGCCTGGGTGACTGAGAGCATGAGCAAGGAAAGTTGTTCTTTAGTGTTGTGTATGCATGTATGTGCACATGTATGTGTGTTCCTATGTGCTTGAGTGCACACATGTATGAAACTAGATGGGCATGTGGGGACTAGAGGACATGCTCAGGTGTTATCTTCAGAAATGCCATCCACCTCCTTTGAGACTGGGTGTAGCATGAATCTTAAAAGGTCTTATTAATAAAAACAAACCTGGAGCCAGGTATTGGGGTGAACGCTGAAAGATCAGAGAAACAGAACAAGCCACATCCAATCTCACCTCGCCAATTCCTCAGCTGATCCTGTTTCCTCAAACTGAAAGCCTCTGAGTCCTCATCCAAATGCATCTCAGCTGAACTGCTGCTAAAAGCCAAAAGCTTAACAAGGCTCTAGTTCCTGGTCCTCATGCCTTATATACCTTTCTGCTTCCTGCCATCACGTCCTGGGATTAAAGGTGTGTGTCACCATGCCTGGCTGTTTCCAGTATGGTTTTGAACTCACAGAGATCCATCTGGCTGTTCTGTTTTCTGACCCTCAGATAAGTTTATTGGGGTGCATAATATATCAACCACAACTGGGTCTCTCACTGTCTGGAGCTTGCTGAGTAGGCTAGGCTGGCTTACCCCTGAGCCCCAGGGATCCTCTCGTCTTTGCTCCCCCATTGCTAGGGTTATACATATGTCCACCATGCTGGGCACTTTATTTTCTTTTTCCATTTTTCAGGTTTCTTGTGTGCATGCACACGTGCATGTGTGTGTGTGTGTGATAAATGTATATGTAAAAGGGCATTTTCACGTGTGGGCTCCATTAGGTCTCAAACCTAGGACAAATAACTGAGGTACCTTGAAACACGAATTCCAAATGGTCTTTTAATAAAAAACCCAGAACCAGATATTAGGGTAAATGATGAAAGATCAGACAGACAAAGGAACAAGCCACAGCCACATCTCACCTCACCAACTCCACGAATCCTCTGACTGAAATCCTCTGAGTCCTCACCTGAAGGCTCCAGCTGAAAAAGCCTTTAGTTCCTGTCTGCTCAAGCCTTATATACCTTTCTCCACCCAGCCATCACTTCCTTCCTAGTGCTGTTATTAAAGGCGTGTGTGCTTCCCAGTACTGGGATTAAAGGCGTGTGCCACCACTGCCTGGCTCTGTTTCTCTCCTAGACTGAGTCAATCTCATGTAGTCCAGGGTGGCTTTGACTCACAGAGATCCAGACGGATCTCTGCCTCCCAAGTGCTAGGATTAAAGGTGCATGCCACCATTGCTTGGCATCTATGTTTAATCTAGTAGCTTCTTCTGTTGTCTGGTCTTCAGGCAAATTTTATTAGAGTACACAATATATCACCACAGTACCTATTTAACACATCAAAGCAGACCTGGCCACCAGATTCTCCCAGTACCCCTCAGTCCCTACCTGTTTCAGGGTATGACTGGCATACCCACCCCTTACCCTGAACTCTCCAGCCCAGGGGCCTGGCTACCCTTCCACCAGTGGCTCTTCCCTATATAATCCAGCCATTTTGGTTATGCTGGCTTTTTTTTTTCTTTTTTGGTTTTTCGAGACAGGGTTTCTCTGTGTAGCTTTGTGCCTGTCCTGGATCTCACTCTGTAGCCCAGGCTGGCCTCGAACTCACAGAGATCCGCCTGCCTCTGCCTCCCGAGTGCTGGGATTAAAGGCGTGTGCCACCACCGCCCGGCTATGCTGGCATTTTTTTTTTTTTTTTTTTACCCTCTTTCCCTTTTTCTCTCTTGGCTGCTGTACCTGGTTTCCCTCTCTCCCCTCTCCTTCCCACCTCCTCACATGGCCTGGCTCAGGGTCATGTCCATTCTGAACTCTCCCAGATGTCTCCGCCTCTGGCTATGCTGTCCCTCATATCTACAACACACTTTCTCCTCCACCATACCCAGGATCAGTCATATCCTCCCCCCACCCACCCCCTCTCTTTTTCTTTCTTTTCCTTTCATCTGGTGCTGAAACCAGGAAGTGGAATATATGTGTTTCTTTCCAAGGGACTCAGCTGCTCTGACCCGAGCTGCCGAACTGGCTCTCCTAAGATATGCACAGATCATTTGTTTCTGCTGGCTTTTGCCACCCACCATATTTGGCCTCATTCCAAATTCTAGAATACGCCTTTCCTACTGTATTGGTCTCTCTGGCTCCTAGAGCCTCCTTCCCCCACATGGCCAACTCTCTCTAACGGATGAGTGTCACCCTGAGCTACCTGCTTTGTCTATGGTTACCACAAAAGCCACCCCAGTGTGCTGGGAAACGCCTCTCACCCCCACTGGGCTCCAGTCACAAGGACAAGAGACTCCTTTTCTCTATGATTTGGAACATTTCTCTCTGATGTTTCCCATTCTACTTGGAGACACCCTGGATAGAAACTCTTGGGGTTTAGGTGGAAGCCCCACCTGGGCCTCACCTCTCTCTCTCTCTCCAGACCCCCCACCCCCGCCCCTGAGAAAGCCTGTCAAGTGGTGGCTCCTCCCTCTGAGAGGAGGTCCGGCCCATAGCCTTGCCTCGTGGCAAGTTTCCCCTTCTTCCCTGAGACCACCCAGGAATGCTTTGCTCAGATTAAAACCTGGACTTTTAATTCGGCCTGATCTGATTTATTGCATCGGCGGAGAAACCCAATATTGGGGTACGGAAACCTTTCGCTTGGCACAAACACACTTCACACCTCAGCTCAGCTAGCTCTCCCTCACCTCCCCAGGACTCCAGTCCACCTGCAGTCCCTCCCACAGCTTCTGCTCTCGGCTCCCTCCTGATGTCTCCTCCCCTCCAGCCTGCCTGCTTTGTCTTTTCCTTAAGCCCTCCTGGGCCTCTGCTCCCTGGGGCAGAGCTCCTGCTGTGCTTCCTCTAAACCCAGCCCGTCTGGGCCACCTATGCTCACTCTTTCTCCCAGCTCCCTCTTGGAGTGGATTGAAATGCCCTCCAGCAGAGTTTTGGTCTTTGTCCCTCCCTTTCTCTCCTCCTCGGACTACAGGACATCTTGGCCTCCGTACAGATCAATGGCCAAAGGCCGGCACACTGATTTCTCAATTCTCACAACTCGTAACAACTGCCACTGCACAAACAAATGATCCCCAAATCTCTTAGATCTAAACTTGCCCTGCTCTCCACTTCCAAAAGTCTCTTATCTTGAAGGTTTTTCTACTTTCCACCCTTAAAATCTTTTATCTCTACAATTTCTCTGTGCTCTGCTTTTAAAAAATCTCTTAAGACTATGCTGTAAACTCTGTCCCAGGATTTGTAAATTCACTGGGTATGGTTAAAAAAAATCTACAAAATCTGTAACAAAATTTGGCTTAAAAACATAATGAAAGGGTTATAGTTAAAAATCTATACATAGGTAATCTTAATTTGCTACAACTCACCATATGTATGATTCAACTCTTCTTAAAAAATAGGTCTACTAAGAAAATAGATACTTTAAATAGCAACCACATGGTTGGCAGCCATCTTTACTAAGGTTAAGGTGTACATGCCATGTGACTTCACCATCATATTAAGATAACCACCTGGTATTAACCAACTAAGGCAGCACCTATAAAACGTTTCAGTCCTAATGAGCTCTTGTATCATTATTATTGTGTCTCTTTTTCAGGTTAAGAAAGCAACAACAGGTCTCCAAAATATCTTAGATTAGGATGGATTCTTATATGACGATAAATTTCTAAGGTTATAAATATGTACTCATATTAACAGAAATTAACTTACAGATGGATGTCTGACTACTTTTGTCTTTGCCAACTGTGCTCTATACCAGGCTTCTAGAAAATTTAAATAAGGAACAACACATGTTTGATGAATAAGGTGTGTTTGATAAATAAGATTTATAAATTCCTAAGGTCTACTCAGGTTCACAGTAATAGATGTCTTTGCTAACTTTGTTTAACCTCAGTGTTCACCTGGAACAGCT
>CABHPR010103800.1:1973-14431 GCA_902168415.1 Peromyscus melanophrys | reverse complement strand
ACACACAGACTCATACACACATATTCATACACACACAGACACACACTCACATACAAATAAGTAAAATAAAACGAAGAATGTGGCTCTGATATTAAGGAACATGGAGCTGGAAGGATTGAAGGAGAGACCTGGGAGGTTGGTGGAACGGGAGAGTTAGTAACGGCTGGCCTTGAGGTCACAGACTGAACTTAGGTCTTTATCTTGCCAGTAATGGGAAAACAGAATGGACAAACTTTTTATTTAGTCTTTAGAGAGTCTTTTAAAACCAACTGCCAAGGGTGAGGGCATGCACTATGGCCAAATCCCAGCACTCAGGATGCTAAAGTAGCAGAATGATGAGTTCAAAGCCAGCCTGGGCCTCATGGTGAGACTTCTTTTCAACAAGGCAAAACGAACCAGGTATGGGGGGCATCTGCCCTATAATTCTAGTCCTGGGGATGTGGAGGCAGGGGATCAGAATTTCATTGTCTCTTGGGCTTGCTTATCAACCAGTCTAATCAAATTGATGAACTCTAGGTTCAATAAGAGACCCTAACTCAAAAAACAAGGTGGATATGGCCGGTGATGGCTCACACCTTTAATCCCAACACTCAGGACACAGAGATAGGTAGATATCTGTGAATCTGAGGCCAGCCTGATCTACAGAGCAAGTTCCAGGACAGCCTGGACAACACAGAAAACCCTGTCTTGAAAAACCCAAACCAAACAAACAAAAAAGGTGGAGAGTAATTAAGGAAGACACTGATATTGACACACACCAACCAGCACACACATACACGAATGTGTTATGAAGTTCGAAACCACCAAGGGCAGACCACAGGCTCAATCCAATTATAATGAAAGGATTTACTGATTGCTGCTAGCAAGACAGCGGGCTCTGAGCCAAACTAGAAATTGCTGTGGGAAGGAGGATGAGGGAAGGATTTGTTTATTTTGAGCCAATGTTTCTTGTGTAGTCCTGGCTGTCCTAGAACTCACTCTGTTTACCAGGCTGCTCTCAAGCTCACAGAGATCCGCCTGCCTCTGCCTCCGCCTCCTGAGAGCTGGGATTAAAGCTGTGTGTCAATACCACCTGACAAGAGAAGGAATTTGTTTTTGTTTTTGTTTTTGTTTTTTCAGAGCTGAGGACCAAACCCAGGGCCTTGCCCTTGCTAGGCAAGCGCTCTACCACTGAGCTAAATCCCCAACCCCAAGGAGTTTTTGTTTTTGTTTTTTTGAGATAGGATCCCTCTTTGTAACAGCTCTGGCTGTCCTGGAATTTGATTTGTAGGCCAGGCTGGCCTCGAACTCACAAAGATCTGCCTGCCTCTGCCTCCCGAGTGCTGGGATTAAAGGTGTGTGCCACCACTGCTTGGCTAAGGGGAAGGGTTTTTAAAGGCAAAACCCAGAACAAGCCCTTGAATATCTGCACAAACAAGCCGAGACTGTTCTGCTCTGCCAAGATTAAGGTAGTCACGGTGACTTCAGAACAGTCCTTGAATGTCTGCACAAGCAGGTCACAGAAGCCAAAATCAGCAGTTAGTCATATCATGGCAAGTAGATGGTCACGACTGAACATTTTTGGGTGGGGGTCACTGAGTCAGGGTTACTGGGAACTTGACTTCTAGGGACTGGAGTCGGAGGCAAACAGCTAGTGGGTGCCAAGATGGATGCCTAGCATAAAATGGAGTTTCTTAGCCACCACAAATGTGTACACACAGAGGAAAGAAGATGGAGGGAGGGAGGGAAAGAGGAAGGCAGAGAAGGAGGGAGGGAGAGGATGGACGGAGGGAGGGAGCGAGAAACAAGCCCAGTTGCCTTACCTGAATTTGTGTAAAGATCCCTGAGGTACAGTGACTCACTCCTGTGATCTCTAGGGACTCCATCTACTGTTGGACTTAGGGATTAATCAGATTCAAGTTCCAGTTTTGGCAAATTTCCTTCAGAGTGGTGTTGGATATTTCTCTTGGGTACATACAAAGTCTACTTGTCTCTCTTCCAGCAACCACTGACGCACTCCAGGGCCATCAGGCTGCATGGCCTTCTGGCCCTAGGAGAAGAAGGGAGGTCGAGGCTCAGGTGGGCTCGAGACACACTGGTCTCCCTGCTTATCTGTGGAGAACTTGCTGGTCTCCTTAGTGGCCTTGGTGGCCCCAGGTCCTTTGTTGTGACCCTCAAGGCTGACCGTCTTCTTGTATAGTAGGGAGCCTCCCTTGTAAACTCTGGCAAAGGAAGCCATTTCTTCTCAGAGGCTTTCACGTGTCCCAGGACTCCAGGGCCAAAGTCCTGTGCATGCCAAGTTCTGTTTATTGCCCGACTTTTTCATGGATGTTGGCAAAGGAGGCAGAAATTCCAGAAATCTCAATTCCTCCTTCCTCTTGGCACCCCTTTATCCCCCCCCCTCCACCAGTTCTCAGGCCTTTGCCCATCTGGTAGACAAGTGGCCAATTGTCTCCGGAATCTTCTTATCCCTGGTGAGAGGCTGCATCGGGGCCAGAGGAGGCTGCCTCGGGCTTTGAATGTGGAACTCAATGAGGCTTGCTGGGTGCTGGGTATAGCCAGAGACCAGTGGGGCAGGAGAGGCAGACTGAGGGAGAGACCCAGGTATGAGCAGGGGTTCTGCAGAGGGGGAGAGGCACACGGCCCTGGCCACTAAACTCCAGAAGGCAACTGGTTCTGCACCACAGAAGCAACAGGGCACAGTAAACAAGAAAGCCCAAAGCCGGGAAAACTGCCATCTTCCCAGCAGCCTCTAAACTGCTGGTCTCACGCCTCACCCCCCACCCGCCCCCACCCCCCAGTTTCCCTCATCTTGCTTCTGAATTATTGTCACCCATTCTAAAGGACCACCGCTGCCCAGGAGACTACCTGAAAAGCTACAGTGACCAGGACGCTTGCCTGTTTCAACTCTTCCAGGCAAAATGCTTAAACTTAGTTTTCCTGTGTGCTCCCCAACCGGCAGTCCCGGTGAAACTGATAGATTTCTTCCTGGTATCAGGGTTTTAAAGACGTAAAGTAAAAGACACCGGTGTTAGAGAGGCCACCAATTAAGTTACGATACAACTATCACAAGTTTCTAGGCTGGCCCTAAGCATGTAGCTCACTCAGTTGGTAGAGTGCTTGCCTAGTGAGCAGGAAGTCCTGGGTTTGGTTCTCAGCACTGCACAAACCAAGTGTACCTCTTGGTGCATGCATGTAATCCCAGAACTCAAGTGGAGGCTGCAGAATTGGAAGTTCAAGGTCATTCCCAGCGACATAGTGAGGCCAGCCTGGGATACATGAAACCCTGTCTCAAAAAGACTTTTTTTCAGTTTAAGTGTGGTTCAGGTGGTAAAGCACTTGACTAGTCCAGGCAAAGTGCAGGGTTAAGTGGCTGGTACTGACAAAATAAAACATTATCTTACATACTCTGTTTCGGATGTTTTAAAAGAGACAAGAGAAAACCCGGTCTCAAACAAGGTGCAGTGTGAAAACTAATTCTGAAAAGTTGTCTTCTACTGAGTGTGGTGGTATATACTTTTAATCCCAGCACTGGAGAGGTGGAGGCAAGTGGATCTTAGTGAGTTCGAGGCCAGCCTGGTCTACATGTGAGATCCTGTCTCAATAAAAAAAAATAATAAAAATAAAAAAAGTATTTCTCTGACCTCCACACTTGCACCATGGTATGTGTGCATCACATATATGCATCACATAAAAACTTGAAGTATATGATGCACTATAAACAGTTGCTCCCAAAGACCAGTGGCCCCTCCAGATCTTATTCCTGTTCTCAGGTTCTATTCTCATTGATGGCTGCCAGCAAGGAGACTGAGTTGACAGGGAGCAGCAGGGACAGGCCATCTTCAAAAGAGATGGTTCAAGTTACAGAAGAAGCTGCTCACAACAGGGCAGGGAGCCAGGGGAGATGTTCCCAAGAGCTGCCACCTCACCTGACACTGAATGGGGGCGGGGCGGGGCCAGTGTGCTGAGGGAATGCAGGAGGAAACAGGGAGTAGAGAGGCCACAGGGAAGGGCAGTAGGGACTGTGGACAATCCTTGGCATGGGAAGAATCAAGGGCCTTGTGCTCACCACAGATATCTTGAGCAAGCTGTTTCCTCTTCCTGAACTTCAGTTTCCTCATCTGTGAAAGAGGCTAACAATCTTTGATGGCGTCATTGTCTCTGTTAAATGAGATAATATTAGTACTGAATCAATGTTTTGTCTGTCTAATCTTGTGTCATATTTATTCAATATCTAGCTAGAGTGGACCTTTTAAAAGCATCTAATTGGAGCTGGAATGTTGGTTCACTGGTTAAGAATCCTCTTGAGGACTGGAGTTTGGTTCCTAGCACTCAGGCAGCTCACAACTGCCCTTAACTCTAGCTCCAAGGGATCTGATGCCCTCTTCTGGCCTTCCAGGGCACCTACATTCATGTGGCATGTGTATACACACATATACACACAAATAAAAAATTAAATAAATAAAATACCTTATGATAGGAACAGACAAATTTGTGTTCATTCAAATTTACCTGAGTATTCACCCTTTTCTCCATTTTCCTTTTCTTCCATCCTGGAGAGAGTACATTCTACCTTCTTCCCTGCCAAAGGTCTCTAAAGAATTTTCCAGTTAGACTCAGTCTTGCAAAGGCTCAGAGGGCAAGAAGAGAGTAGGAGTCTTGTGAACTTGAGAAACTGTGTAAAATTCTGCCGTGTGTGCTCACAGGCACATTTCCCTCTCCAAAGAAGTGGATATAGATTCATAAAGTACGCACCAAAACAAACAAAGCGCAGATATAAAACTTGTCATGTCTTAGTGTTACATCCTTTTCTGGGTTTGAAAAGAGGCCTTAGGGGGAGAGCAATGTTTCAAAGAAACGACTCTCAAATGGTGGGATTCAGGAGTCAGTGGACCCTGGGGAGGAAGGCTTTGGGTTGGCGGCTCCAGCCATGCCTGGTGATGGTACAGGAACAGTCTCTGAATTAGTCAGATTGGAGGGCGTGGTCTGGTAACTGAGCTGCCTTTTCCTGTCGATGGAAACTGTAGGTGAAATTCTGCTATTTTCTATTTAAGGGAAAGACTTAGAGGGACTGGGAGATGGTTTAGTAGATAAGTGACTGCAGTGTAAGGTTGAGGATCAGGGTTCAAATCCCTAAACCTTCCATAAAAGCCAGTGGGCATAGGAGCCAACCTCTAATCACAGCTCTTGGGGGCAGAGATGGTATTCTTGGGGCAAGCTGGCTAGCTGGACTAGTCAAATTGGCAAGCTCTGGGTTCCGCAAGAGAGCTTGCCTCAGTGAGGAGCGATTGTGGAACACAACCCGTGTCGTTCTCTGACCTCCACACCCCTATGCACACATATGTACTCGCACGTGTGTGGTGCTTATTATATACAGACGTGCACACCATATACACATACACATGAGAAAGATTGGCGGGGAGCCCCTTTCAAATGACGGTGACCCACGTAGAGTCTTCAAACCCTAACCCTTCCGGTGGGGCTTGGCTCTCTTTTAGCCTGTAATAGCTAGACTGGCTCTCAGAGCAAAGGGCATGTAGCGTTGCTGCTAAGCGCAGCTGAAACCCCGCCAAGGCAGCGCTTACTCCGTTTAATCACCGCCCCTTGGCCATATTGTCCTCCTCAATGCCTGACTGATTCTTGCAACTTCCAATGTCTTACATTGAATTAAGAATGTCTATTATTCCTGGACTTGAAAAAACAAAAACAAAAACAAAAACAAAAACAAAAAAACGTGGTTATTGAACAGGAATGTAGAAAGTGGACATCCTTGTCTTGTTGCTGATTTTATGGCTTTGAGGTTTTCTCCTTTTAGCTTGATGCTGGCTGTGGGCTTATCGCGTACCGCCTTTAAAATGTTGATATATGTCTCCCTCTCTCTCTAGATTCTTCAGGACTTGGTCATGAATGGATGTTGGGTTTTGTCAAAGGCCTTTTCTGCAGCTAATGAGAGGATCATGTGGTTCCTGTCGCTGAGTCTGTTTATGTGGTGAATTATATTTGCTGATTTACATACATTAAACTATCCCTATAGCTCTCTGATGAGGCCAGACTGATCACAGTAGATAATCTTTTTGCTGTGTTCTTGAATCAGTACTTCAGTGAGGACTTCTGCTCCTCTGTTCATTGGAGAGATTGGCTGATAATTTTCTTTCTTTCTTTTTTTTCCTTTTTTGGTTGGATCTTTGTCTGGTTTTGGTATCAGGGTAATATTGGCTTCATAAAAAGAGCTTTGAAGTGCTCCTTCCTTTCCTATTTTATGAAATAGTTTAAGGCGCATTGGTGTTAGTTGTTCAAACATATTTTCTAAAAAATTTATTTGTATGGATGGTTTGTATGTGTATGGATGGTTTGTATGTGTATGGATATATGTCTGTGCAACATGTATGTGTAGTGTCCTCAGAGGTCAGGAGAGGGTGTTGGGTCTCTTGGAACTGGAATTTCAGCTGTTTGTGAGCCACCATATGGGGGCCGGGATTTAAACCTGGGTCCATGGGAAGAGCAATCAATGCTCTTAACTACTGAGCCATCTCTGCAGCTCCACATTCTGCTGTGAATGTCTTCAGATTCTAAAACACCTATAACACGTAGTGGGTAAGGCGCTTGCTGCTCAAGTGTGAAGATCTGAGTTCATATCACCAAGATCTACATAAAGCCCTGGGCACATTGGCATGTGACTAACTGTGACATAGGGTTGGAAGGGGGTGTAGGAGGATCCTCAGGAGCTGCTGATCTAACTAGTCTGGCTGAAATGGGAGGTGCAATGAGAGACCCTTGACTCAAAAACTCAGAGAAAGATAGAGAAAGATACCCCATGTTGACCTCTGGCCTCCACATAAACACACATGTATATTCATGAACATGTACACAAGCATATAACACACACAAACAAATACATAACTTAAAATTTACCATATTGGGTTAGGGGTGTGACTTAATGATAGAACATTTGCTTGTACATGAGAAGCCCTGGTTTGATTCCCAAGTGCACACACACACACACACACACACACACACACACACACACACACACTACTGCCACCCGCCACCCCCCAGAACAGCTTGTCTGTGTTTTGTGATGTACAAGAGCTTTAGATCTTTAGAATTTTATCATATTGTAAAGGAACCGTATTTTTACTCATGTGGCAGTTTCTGGCGTCTTTCTTCCCAGCCTTAGGCAACACCTATTCATTTTATTTTCTAAGAGCTTGGCTACTTTAAAAAAACAAACAAACAAAAAAACAAAAAACCCACACGAATGGAATTGTCCAGTATTTGTTTTTGGATAGACTTGTTTCACTTGATATAGAGTTATCAAGGTCAAATACGTTTTAGTACATGCCAGGATCTCCTTTTTTGAAAGCCGGGTAATATTCCATTATGTGTGCATAGCATTTTTTTTTCCTACTTACGTTGTTTGTTGATGTTGCTGTTGGAGACAAGATTTCCTTGTAGAGCCAAGCTGGCTTCAAACTTGCCATTCTCCTGCCTCAACCTTCCCAGTGGTGAGATTATAGGAGTGCAATCCATGTGCAGTTGCTATTTTGTTTTTTCTTTGAGGCAGGATCTCTGTAACTCAGGTGGTCTGGGAATTCCTTCTTATGGACAAGGGTGACCTCAACCTTACATTCATTCTCCTGCTTCTTGTTTCCTCCCTGCCAGGTTACAAGTCTGTGCCACCATTCTCTCCTCCTCCTCCTCCTCCTCCTCCTCCTCCTCCTCCTCCTCCTCCTCCTCCTCCCTCCTCCTCCTCCTCCTTCCTCTTCCTCTTCCTCTTCTTCTCCTCCTCTTTCTCCTCCTCCTTCTTCCCCTTCCTCTCCTCCTCCTCCTTCTTTTTAAAAAATACTTTATTGCTACTTGTGAGTTTCCTCCTGGTAAATCTAAAATAAGAAGTGTGCCACTTGGCCATGAATACTGAACTCTCAGCTAAAAAACTGTTCTAATTGACAAAGGGGGGCGGGGCAGGGACACGAATATTTGGCAGGAGGCCCCTGCCCCAAGGTTTTTAAGTGATCTTTGAGAAATAGAGCAAGCTCCTCACTGATAATTTCACGATGTAAGTGATTGCATAAGGCATTGATATTGTCCCAATACAACAAGAATGCAATAGAAGCAACATTGCTTATTGGCCTTCTGAATTGAGAGCAATGGGGTCATTGTGTTCCTTGTCTGTTTGAGACAGAGTCTCTTTCTAGCCAGCTGGCCTAAACTTTCTATGTAGCCCAGGCTAGCTTAAACTCTATAATTCTCCTGCCTCAGTTGAGCACCTATCTTAATTTGTTTTTGCTTTCCATGATAAAACATGGACCAAAAACATCTTGGGGAGGAAAGGGTTTATTTCACCTGAAAGTGTATGGTCCATCATGAAGGGAAGTCAGAACAAGAATCTGGATGCAGGAACTGATGGAGAGACCACGGAGGAACACTGCTTACTGGCTTGCTTCTCATGGCTTGCTCAGTCTGCTTTTTATGCAGCCCTGTACCACTTGCCCAGGGGTGGCATCATGCATCGTAGTCTGGGCCCTCCCACACTAATCAATAATCATGAAAATGCCCCACAGACTTGCCTACAGTTAAGTTTCCCCTTCCTGGATTAATCTGGCTTTACTCCAATTGACAAACATACAAACACGTGAACAACCCAAAACAAATGCACTACACCATCACAGTGTGGGGTTTTGGTTTGGGTTGGTTTTTTTCCTTTTGAAGGAGCAGTTGTTTATCACATTTTATTTGTGTTGAGGTTGTGGGTTTGTGTGCCATGTTCTGCTCCTCTCACCGTATGGGACCTGGGGATTGAATTTAGGTTGTCAGGCTTGGCAGCGACGACATTCATCCACTGGTCCATCTTTCTGTGGGTTTGTTTGTTTGTTTGTTTTTTGTTTTGTTTTTTGTTTTTTGTTTTTGTTTTTTTTTAGACAGGGTTTCTCTGTGTAACCTTGACTGTCCTGGAACTCACTCTGTAGACCAGGCTGGCCTCGAACTCACAAAGATCCACCTGCCTTTGCCTCCCAAGTGCTGGGATTAAAGGCATGCGCCACCACCGCCTGGCCCTATTGGTGACCTTTTTTAAAAAAAGTAAACTTGTTACTGAACTTCTTTATGTTTTTCTTGGCTTTTTCTATATCTGTTTTGGTCAGACTTGCTCTTCCAAGAGAAATTAGTAGATGCGGCAATACTCTTAAATAGAAATAGGTGGTCAGGCTTGCTGGCTCTTTCACTTGACAACAGTGTAGAAGCAGCAAGCGTTCAGTAAAATCTGCATTTCCAATTTAGATACACAATCCTTTCTCCGTTCCAACTTGCAGCTAGCCACAGCTCTCTATCGACACTGAGTCAACACGGGAAACCACCAATCCATCCCATCGCCCTGGACTACGGCGCTCCATTCCCGTGCTCTGCGGGCTAAGGGCTGTAAAGGCACTTTTCGATGTCTTCAGGCCATAGTGGGTTCACCTCAAGGGTTGTGGCCAGTGAAGGGGCATCTGAACAGTAATAAAAGGATTATCAGGTGTTTGTTTTATCAAGAGGATAATCCGGTTGCCTAATTGTAATGAGGAAGAAACAGAACTGGGTGTGGACACTTCTGTGGCCAGAGCCTGATGTGACCTTAGGCTGTACAACTGTTCACTCTGCGGGTTCCTCCAAGAGGGACTGAGACACACACATCCAGTGGTTGGAACTGCTGTCAGCTCAACTCTATTCTCAGAACCCACCTGCCTTTTCGGAGATAGTATTCCCAAATGATGATTAGTACCATAGGGGCCAGCGAGATGGCTCAGTGGATAAAGGTGCTTGCTGCCAGGGTTGAGGGCCTGAGTTCAGTCTCTGGGATGGATCCGCATGGTGGAGGGAGAGAACCAACTCCCACAAGCTGTCTTCTGAACTCTTCACAAGCCCCTGAGCATGTGAGGGCTGAAGAAATGCCATGTTAGTCATCCATCTTGGTACCTAATAGCTGTTTATCTCTAACTCAGGTTCCTAAAAGGAAAGTTCTCTGCAACTCTGATTCTAGACAACCACCCAGAAATGTACAGCCATGACCATGCTTGTTATGGTATGACTAACAACTGATTTTGGCTTTTGTAACCTGCTTATGCAGATACTCAAAGTCTTCTTGTGGTTTTTGCCTTTAAAAACTGTTCCCTCGCCGGGCGGTGGTGGCGCCAGCCTTTAATCCCAGCACTCGGGAGGCAGAGCCAGGCGGATCTCTGTGAGTTCGAGGCCAGCCTGGGCTACCAAGTGAGCTCCAGGAAAGGCGCAAAGCTACACAGAGAAACCCTGTCTCGAAAAACCAAAAAAAAAAAAAAAAAAACAGTTCCCTCATGCTCCTTCACATGGCACATCTCTGGCTTAGAGACTGTATCCTTGCGGGCAGTTTTAATAAATTTGGTTAATTATCGTCTAAATGGAGTCTGGAGGTCTTTTTCTGGGGGTGTTGAACTCTGTAACAAGCATGTGTGTATGCACATACATACGTAAATAAAATGTAAAGAAACTTAAATAAAAATTTAAAAATATGTATCCTATCATCCCACCCCCTAGTACAGACTTTTTCCCTCCATCCTTGAGGCTCATTTTATTTAGACATGCTGATATTTGACAAAGGTCCCTACCGGGTGCCCTCCTGTTTGGAGAACAGGCGTAGCTCAGTGTCATGGAGAATAGACGTAGCTCATGCTGGTGGCGTCTGTGCAGCTGTGTCTGCTCCTGGTCTCCTGGGGAAAGCATGATTCAAATATGAGTCCAGGGAGAGGAAAAGAGAGAAGGAATACATTCAAGAGGGAAGGAGACAAGTAAGAGAGCAAGAGGCAGGAGAAGAGAGAGCTAAGGAAAGGAGTGTGGGAGATACAGAAAGGTGAGGGCTGGAGCCACAGAGGAAGATGGACAGACAGCATCCTGGGATACAGGGAAAGGCAGAAAGAAAAAAAGTGACAGGAAATGGAGGCACAGAAGGAGAAACTGAAAATGAAAACGTATTGAATAATGGAGCTGGAGAAAGAGTTTTCAGTTGCACAGGCATGAGGTCCTGACTCTAACACCCCGCACCTGTGTCGAAAGGAGAAGCAGAGGGTGGCAGTAATGCTTGGATCTCAGTGCTGGGAGTCAAGAGAGGGTGCCCTCTGGGGCTCCTAGGCCAGCCAGTCTAACCTCATGGGCCAGCTTGGGGCCAGTGCAACTCGGGGCTGGAGGGACCGTTGAGAGTGCCTGCGGCTCTTGCAGAGGGCCCGAGTTCAGTTCCCAACACCTACATGGAGGCTCACAGTGGCTTGTTCCAGGGGATCCAGTGCCCTTTCTGGCCTCCTTGGGCTCCTGCATGCACATGGTGCACATACATTCACAAAGGCCCATGCTGACATATAAATAAAAAAATATATATAAAAAAAGCTAGAGAGTACCTAAGGAGTGACACTTGAGGCTGACTGCTGACCTCCATGCATGTATGTGCCCTCGGAGAGGGAGAGGGGGAGGGAGAGGGAGAGGGGAAGGGGGAGAGAGAGGGAGAGGGAGGGGGAGGGGGAGGGAGAGGGGGAGGGAGAGGGGGAGGGGGAAGGAAGGGGGAGGGAGGGAGAGAGGGAGAGGGAGAGAGAGAGGGAGAGGGAGGGGGAGAGGGAGAGGGGAAGGGAGAACTTTGAATAAGGATCAATTCAACCAGTGTATGCTGTAGTGCTTTTGTGGGGCAGTGAAGTGGAATTAAGAGAGAGGCCCCCTTCCTTCCAGGAAGAGTGCACAGCTGTCAGGGCTGACAGAAACGGTAAAGAATTTTCTGGAGGGTCAGGTGACTTCTCCACTTGCGCTTACCACAGGTTGGTTGAAGTGTTCACACCCCGTGCAGTCCGACTCTCTCACAGAGAGGATGAGCTCCAGGCATGGGGAGGTCTGGGCACATTTGGGACAGGCATCAGCTGGTCTCCACAGCCAGTTGAGGACTGGAGAGTTGAGGCTGTGAGATTGGGGTTCACACTACCTCAGGGATGTTAGAGGGATAGGTTAGAAAAGGATAGAGAGGGACTGGAGAGATGGCTCAGTGGTTAAGAGCAGTGGCTGCTCTTCCAGAGGACCCAGGTTCAATTCCCAGAACCTACATGGTAGCTCACAGCTATCTATGGCTCTAATCCCAGGGGGATCTGACACCTTCACACCAACGCACAGAAAATAAAGTTAAATAAATGACTTAAAAAAATCTTTAAAAAAAGAAAGAAAAGAAAAAGGATAGAGAAGAGAAACCTGTTTAGGGCAGGAAGGCAACCTGGTGCTGAGGAGTGGGTCCTCTGGGGAAGGGTTAACCTAAAGCCTGGTTCAGGGTTAGCCTGGCTGGAAGTACCCGGAGGGAACAGAGGAAACAGTCACTGTAGGTCTCTGGGATCCAAAATTATAGTCTCGGTTTTCTTTTCATTTATTTACTTAATTTATTTATTTGGTGTGTGTGTGTGTGTGTGTGTGTGTGTGTGTGTGTGTGTGTGTGTGTGTGTGTGTGT
>CABHPR010103795.1:0-11627 GCA_902168415.1 Peromyscus melanophrys | reverse complement strand
GGACTGTACTGCCCATAAGGGACTAGGCCCTTATACATCAAGGTCTTGTCAGACAAGCCCACAATCCAATGTGATAAAGGCAAGCTGTGTCAAATTGAAAATTAAAGGTATCTAGAATATCAAGCAACAAATTAATACAGATATATATAAACTTTTTAAAAACATTAATGTCTAATGGAATTACAAATATGATTAAATTCAGTTGAACATTATATGGTGGGATGAAATTAAATTTAAAGATTGGCTTATCGAATATCTGAGAAGATGATAAAAACTCCATCCTTAATCTTCAGTGAAGTTTATTATGAAATATAACAAACACACAGAAGATCAGTAAACAAATCAAAGCATAGTTTAATAGAATATTGGGAAGTCAATTACTTGTATAAACAACCCTACTGATTACAGTCTTCCTTCTTCACCAAGTTTCTCCACTGGAGTAAAACCTGTTCTGACTCTCAGAGTATTCATTCTTGAGTGTTGTTCTAACAATGAATAATGTCAACTTTGTGCTCAAAATTTGTAAATAATCTATATATGATTCAAAAGAATGTATACTGTGCTGTTGAATGAAAAGCCTAAATATGAAAGACCATATTTATGGATGCTGTGCATATCCTCTATATCCTAATACAATTTTTCTGTGGTGGTAATTAGTAGAGGCACATGACAATATTTTCCACAATGACTCTGGAGTTTGTTTCTCCTTGTAATTTTGCATCTTTTTAATATATGTGCTTTATATATGCACTAATATATATATATATATATATATGTGTGTGTGTATATATGTATGTGTATGTTGGTATATATTTATATGTATTACTGTACATACACATGCATGCTAATATGTATTTATGCTACAGTGTATATACATGTGCATATATGCATATACATATATGTATAGACTAATATGTTCTCTTAGTTGTTTTTCTATTGCTGTGACAAGACACCATGGCCAAGGTAACTTATAGAAAGGAGGGTTTATTTGGGTTTATGGTTCCAGAGGGATATAGTCCATCAAGGCAGGGAATCTACATGTAGACAGCTGAGACCTCATATCTCTAAGTATAATCAGGAAGCAGAGAGAGCTTCTGGGAATGTCATAAGACTTTGAAACCTCACAACCTGCCCCGTGACATACTTCCTCCAGCAAGGCTACACCTCCTAAGCTTCATCAAACAGTGCTACCAACTGGGGATGAAGTTTTCAAATGAGAGTCTATGGGCAACACTATCATTCAACCATCACATATATATGCACATATGGTAATATAGGCATACATACAAGAAATAGCATACACATGCTAGTATATGTATGCTAGCAATATGTATACTGTATTTAGTTAATGTGTATGCTCTTATTTAGTTATTGAGTTATCTTTCTGATTCAATAAAACTTTTACCTTATTAATTCAGTCTCTTTATATAGTGCAATTCTTATTTTGTGTTAACTTATTTATAGAAGGACAGACCTATGATTATCTATTCTTGGTACTTTTGATTATCTTTTCTACTCTGTACCAGCATTCCTTTCTCACTAGGGTAAGAATAACACTGGTTTTCCCTAACACTAAGACTAAGTCCTTTATGAGTCCAGATTCTTCTGACTTGTCTTCTGCACCTTTGATTTCTGCTTTTTTCATCTCTATTGAAGCCAAATGATAATTACCAAAATTAAATAATTTCAAAATCTTTGAGGATGAGAGAAAAGGGGATAGTGGTTGTTCTGTGCTCTGCAAGCCTAGGTTTTCAATTTACAATGTAATTATGACCTAAAATATTTTCAGTCATATTTATACTTAGATACTTTTGATGTGATATTTTGTGGTTTTGAAATTTTTATTTTTTATATGTATGGAGTTCCACATGTGTGCTTGGTGCCTGCAGAAGCCAAAAAAGAGTATTGGGTCTCCTGAGACTGAAGGTACAGGCAGTTGTGAGCTGCCATGTGGGTGCTTGAAATTGAACTTGGGTCCTCTGGAAATGCAACACTGGTAGAGCATTCTCTCCAGCCTGTTTTATGGCTTTTTGTGTATATTTTAGTTAAAATAGAAATACATCACTTACACCCTTCCCTTTCCTCCTTCCAAGCTCTCCCTTCTCTCCACACTCAAATTGATAGTCTCTTTTTCTTTGGGTGTCATTGTTAACATATATGTAACAATAATGTGCACAAATACATAAATACAACCTACTGAGTTCATTTTTGCTGCCTATAGTCCTTTGTTTATGAGTGCATCTTTAGGAACAATACTTCTGCATATAAAACTAGCAATACACTTAGCCTTTGACAATACATTAATCACAGAGGAAAAATACATCAGAAATGCTCTTAAGTGAAGGAGAGGAGCTGGAGATAGGGCTCAGTGGTTAAGAACACTTGCTGTGCAAATGTGATGAACTTAGTTTGATTCCCAACATCTATGAAAAAGCTGGGCATTGTCACATGCACTTGTAACCATAGAAATATAAGGAGTAGAGGAAAGTGGATCTCTGGGGTTTCCTGGTTGCTAGTCTACTTCCAGGGTCAGTAAGAAACCATGTCTCAAAGAAATAAGGCAGAGAGTGATAGAGAAGGATACTTGACATCCTCCTCTGGCCTGAATGTGCACCCACACCCACATGTAACATATCCATACATGCACATACCACACACACAGAGAGAGAGAGAGAGAGAGAGAGAGAGAGAGGGATGAAGAAAAGTGAAAGGAAAGTATTCTTTCATTTTTGCATCAGAGAGAATATATTCCTAGTTTGTATTCACTCTCATATTTAAAAGAAGAAAGATATTCTTGAACTGAATAGTGTGAAAACATCCACAATGGTAAAAGACCTGGTCTTTCCTACCCCAGGAGCGTATCGCAGAACTGGGAGAGGAAACAACTGATATAGGCTCAGGAGAAGGTAATGCTGCTTCCTAAAGCTCAAGAATTCATAATTTACCATAAGATAGGATCATAGCTATGATTTATTTCCAGCTCTCATCTTGAAGTCCAAGAATGCATGGTGTCAACGCCTGCAGGCTCCCAGTAGAAATCTGAAGGGTAGATACTGTAAGAGGTTTCAAATTCCTTCTAAGTCCATGCTTTTTGCAATCCAAAATGACTGGGAACTGTGTAGGTTTTAAACACCAAATGATTTTCAGTGAATCTAAAAGGGACATGGGGTATTGCCAGATTGATAAAGTCTCAATGGACTGCAAGGGAGTCAAATTGTCTTAGATAAGGAGGTTGATATATGTCCCATGTAGACAAGTCAAAGAGCAGGCATCAACACATGGGAATGGTGACAGATATGAACCTCATACAAAAGGCCATAGTGGATAATATACAGTTATGAACCAAACATAGATATTAACATGAAAATGTTAAATACCCTAGCAACTATGGTAGAAGTAGTTCATAGAGGCAAAAAAGGTAAAAAAAAAAATCTAAAATTTCTTCCTTAAATAATATTGACAAAAAAAATCAAGTAGTAGCTGAGTTTACTAAAACACTTGTTTCCTATCTTTTATAAAGTGTGGTATAGGGTATAAAATTCAGTTAAAGGGTATCCTGAGCTATATCTTTGCCTACAAGATTTCATATGTTCTACACTTATAATATCCCACATGATGCATGGTATGAGACTGCAAAGCATTTTATGTAGGGAATGCTTGCATCGAAAGCTAAGCCTGCATAGTAAAAGGAATGTGTAAAGTTAAGTGTGGTGGTATTGTGTTCCCCAAAATATTGTGTACCCTAATAAACTTATCTGGGGTCAGAGAACAGAAAAGCCATTAGATACTTAGGCTAGAAAATGGTGGCACTCACACCTTTAATCCTAGCATTCCAGAGGCAGAAATCCATCTGGGATCTCTGTGTGTTCAAGGCCACATTGGAAACAGCCAGGCATGGTGGCACACACCTTTAATCCCAGGGAGTAATGGTAGAAGGCAGAAAGGTATATAAGGCATGAGGACCAGAAACTAGAAGCATTTGGCTGGTTAAGCTTTTAGGTTTTGAACAGCACAGTTCAGCTGAGAGCCATTCGGATATGAGGACACAGAGGCTTCCAGTCTGAGGAAACAAGATCAGCTGAGAAGTTGGCTAGGTGAGGTTAGCTGTGGCTTGTTCTGTCTCTCTGATCTTCCAGTATTCACCCCAATAACTGGCCTCAGGTTTGAATATATTAAGACTCTTTAAGATTCCTGCTACAGTTAAGGCCAAGTCTGTAACCTAGGAGACTGTCTCATGGAAACGTTTCATGATTTTTCAAATAGTGCGTTGTAGTGAAATCAAATGTAAGAACACTTCAGAATTCCTCACATTTCCCAGGTTGATACAATACTGAGAATGAGAATAAGCACTGAGGCAGGAATGACTCTCATCTAGATCATCTAGATCGTGGCCACCGTTTTGTGTTCTTCAGTCAAGACTATTTTACTTTGCACTTAATATGCAAAGACCATACTTTATGCTATTCTCAAGGTCATGTAAGAGTGAATTCTTCTATTCCTGTGATTGAAACTTTGTTTCAGTAAGAGGAAGATGAAGCCAGCATGTAGTCCCCCGAAGGGGGAAAAATATTGACTCCTAGCAGAAGGAAATGGTAACATAACCTTTCTAATGGAAGTGTTTTGATAATGGCACCCCACACCCAGTATCAACTTGTCTTAATTGGAATTTCTGTTGCTACAATGAAAACACCATGACCAAAAAGCAAGTTGGGGAGGAAAGGATTTATTGGGCTTACACTTTAGCATTTTTGTTCATCACTGAAGGAAATCAGGACAGGAACTCAAACAGGGAAGAATCCCAGAAGCAGGAGACAATGCAGAGGTCATGGAGGGGAGCTGCTTACTGACTTGCTTTACATGGTTTGCTCAGCCTACCTTCTTATAGAATCCAGGATCAGAAACCCAGGTATGGCATCACCCACCATGGGCTGGGCTCTCCCCCATTGATCACTAAATGAGAAAATGCCTTTCAACTGGATCTCAAGGAGGCATTTCCTCAGCTGAGGCTCCTTCCTCTGATGACTCTAGCTTGTGTCAAGTTGACACCAAAACCACCCAGTACAAGATACAATAATAACAATGATAATAAATAAATAAATAAATAAATAAATAAATAAATAAATAAATAGATAGATAGATAGATAGGTAAATAAATAAATAAATAAATAAATAAATAAATAAATAAATAAATATAATTCTTGTCTCTGGCTTAAAGCAATACAACTTAGATGGGGGAAATGAAAAGTGGCTCTCAAGTGGCTCAATATGAATAATCATAAATCTGGCTGCACATTAGAATTAACCATACATCTTTTGCAAAACACACAGTATTTTCTCAACACATGTGACAGCCAATGTACAGATTAACAAGACCGAGAGTACTTTACAAACATCTGTATTTTAAAAATAATACTCAAGAATAACTTTTATGTAGACAGAATTAACAGAACTGAAGTTTGTGAACAATATACATCTAGTTTTCCCCAAATGTTACCTTCCTGTGTATCCTTTAATCAGCTCCTTGCTGGACTCATCCAGCTCCCAAAGGTTAAATGGGAAGAAACTGGGGTAACCATTTGTTCTGATGGGTACATAGACTGAGGCAGTGCTTTTAATGCTTTTGCATGCTCTGGGTTTCTTCAAATAATTGCTGTAATTGTGAAATATCATTATCATGGTACATGAATTGCATTGTGGATACTTCGTAATGTATAATTAATAAATTGAAGCATGCTAAAATTTTGATCTGAAGACTGTTTTTATTAGAACATACAAATAGGACTCGGAGGCCCTAGTAGACTCTTTTGATTGTTCTTGCTGTAGATCTACAAAACAGGCTTAACATTGAAACTAGGATCTGGGTCATAGGGCTTATTCATGCAAGAACCACATTAACTAGTTGAAGCTTCCTTCCCTTGAAGGCTGCAAGCTGTCTGACTTCTCTTTGTGCTTTTAGCTCTAAAAAATGTTCCTCAAATTACTTCTGAGGCTGCTCTAACATAATTTATCCTTATTACTGTTTACCCTCCCTCTACTCCTCTAAGTTCCTCCTCCCCTCCCCTCTCCTGATCCTATCATGATCCACCCCCTGTCGGTCTCTCATTAGAAAACAAATAGGCTTTTAAGGAGTAATTTAAATAAAATATAAAATAAAACAAGACAAAAGCTAACACAGAATAGGACAAAACAAAAAGCAACAACAACAAAACAGAAGGAAAAGAGGTCCCTCATTTCCTACAAAAGGCACCAGAAATAGATATAGACACAGTAATCCATGCATTCTGACACTCAGACATCCCATAAAAACACTAAACTGGAAGCCATAGTATATACCTAAAGCACCTGTAGAGTAAAAAGGGAGAAATATATACATATATTTATATATATATATATATGTGTGTGTGTGTGTGTGTACATATATATAAATTAAAACATAAAAATAAAAAATAAGTTAATTTTTAAAAGAGGAAAAGCTCTGATATGACATTATGAGACAAGGAGCCTACAAAAATTCCCTTGAGTTCATTTTCTCTTGGCCATCTACTGCTGGGCATGTAGTCTACCCTTAGGAGAAGTTTGTTTCCCCAGTGAGACTCCCTTGGAGAAAAGTAAATTTTCTTGTGCAAGTGGTCTCAATTGGAAATTGCTTCTGGGTTAGGAATAGGGGAATGCGTCCATTTCTCTTTTCAGCTCTAGGAACGCATGTGTTGCAGACCTGTGCAGGTCCTGTACATGCTGCACATTTTCTGTGAGTTCAAATGTGCCTTGATTTTGTCAATTTTGAGGGCCTTGTTCTCCTGGTGCCCTCCATCTCCTCTGTCTCTTCAGCTCTTTCTGCCTCACTTCTTTAGGGTTCCCTGAACCCTGAAGAAAGGAATTTGATGGAGGCATTCTATTTAGGGCTGAATGTTCCAAGATCTCTCAGTCTCTGTGTAATGTAGCAGTGGGTCTCCATTTGTTTCCATTCATTGCAGGAGGAGGAAGTTTCTCTGATGATGGCTGAGCAAGGCACTGATCAATGAGTATAGAAAAATGTCACTAGACATCATTTTATTGCACGAGTTTCTATTTAGAACACTAATATTTGGTTTTACCCTAGCTCCCTGTGCTTTCTATCTAGTTTCAGGTTCTTAGTTACCCACGCAGTGCTGGGTATAGTTTCCATATTGTAGAATGGGCTTTAAGTAAAATCAGATATTGGTTAGTTACTCTGGCAAGTTTTGTGCCACCAATGCACTAGCATATCTTGCAGGCAGGACACTACTGTAGATCTAAGTATTTGTGGCTAGGTTGGTGTTCAAATTTCTCCTCTGGTAATATGTAGAGTGCCTTATTGTACCAAAGATGCTAGACATAGGGGTGGAGGCTCTATTTTGGCAACAGCTTGAATTCTCCATGTTCAATGGGCTACAGAGGTGTTAACTTCAACAATGAGGTCTTGCTGTCAGTTTGTGGCAATAACTTGGGTTGGTTGGGGGTTCCCATGGGATCCCTTTGACCAACAACTCAATTAAATGTAACCCAATATCAGTACTGGAAGCTTCATTTGGAGACAAGAAATGTCCAGTTGGGTCTTTGTATCCCCAAATATTTGGCAATTTTATTAAGATTGACTTCATATATGTGCATATTTTCAGGAAGCTTCTATGATATTAGGTTTCCATACTACCCCTCAAATGGCTCTTAATTTGAGGTGTCTCTCCTCATGTTCCCTCCTTCATTCCCCTCTTCCCTCCCCTCCCCCACTTGATCCTCCAATATCAGCTCCTATTCCATCCATAACTATATATTCTATTTCCCTTTCTTATTGGAGATCGGTATATACACTCAGTACCTTACTCTATACCTAGCCTCTGTTGTTCTATGGATTGTAGATTGGTTATCATTGCCTTAACAGGGAATATCCAGATATAAGCAAATACATACCATATTTGTCTTTCTTTGTCTTTGTTACTTCATTCAGGATGATTTCTTTCTAGCTCCATCCATTTACCTGCAAATTTCTTGATGTTATGTTTTTAACAGCTGAGTAATATGCCACTGTGTAAATATACAACTTTTTCTTTATCCATTCATCTGTGGGGAAAATACAGGCTGTTTCCAATTTCTGAGTAATATAAATAAAGCAGCAATGAACACAGTTGAGCAAATGTCTCTGTGGTAGGATGAAGAATCCTTTGGGTATATGACCAAGAGTGATATACCTGGATTTGAGGTAGATCAATTTCCATCTTTCTGATGAACTGCCACGTTGATTTCCATAGTGGCTGTACAAGTTTGCACTGCTACCAGCAATGTATGAGTGTTCCACTTATTCCACATCCTCACCAGTATGAGCTGTCACTTTTGTTATTGAACTTACCCATTCTTACAAGAAGAAATCTCCAAGTCTTTTTGATTTGCGTTTCCCTGATGGGTAAGGATGTTGCACATTTCTTTAGGCTTTTCTCAGTCATTTAAGTTTCCTTTTTTTGAGAATTTTCTGTTCAGATCTGTACCCAATTTTTAATTGGGTTATTTGTTTTCTTTATATCTAGTTTCATAAACATTCTATCTATATTTTAGATATTAAGTCTCTTTCAAATGTGTAGTTTGTAAAAATCTTGTCCCATCTGTAGGCTGCCACTTTGTTGGAATGACTGTATACTTTATCATGCAGAAGCTTTTCAATTTTATGAAGCCCCATTTATTCATTGTTGATCTTATTGCCTGTGCTAACAGTATTCTGTTCAGAAAGCCTTTTCTTGTGCTAATGAGTTCAAGACTATTCACCAGTTCCTCTTCTGTCAGGTTCAGTGTATCTGGTTTTATGTTGAGGTCTCTGATCCATTTCGAGTTGAGTTTTTTACAAAGTGATAAGTATGGATCTATATGGATTCTTCTAGATGCAATACCCAGTTTGATAAGCACTATTTGTAGAAGATGTTGTATTTTTTACATTGTATATTTTTTGCTTATCAAAAATCATGTGTCTATATGTAAGTGGACTTATTTCTGGGTCTTCAATTTGATTTCATTGATCAATGTGTCTGTTTCTGTGCCAATGCCATGCTGTTTTTATTACTATAGCTCTTATAGTACACCTTGAAATCAGGGGTAGTGTTAAGATCTCCAGTTCTTTATTATTCAGCATTGTTTTAGCTATCCTGTTTTGTTGTTGTTGTTGTTGTTGTTGTTGTGTGTGTGTATAGTGGTAAATTATTTGTACTGAAATGTGATTTTATTTGTATGTTAATAAATAAAGTTGCCTAGGGGTCAGAGCTATTAGCAAGCCATAGCGAAAGCCGGTTGTGGTGGTGCACGCCGGTAGGATTTGCTGGAGGAGACGCATGCCTTTAATCCCAGCACTTGGTAGACAGAACTAGGTAGATCTCTGTGTGTTCAAAGATACAGCCAGCATTGGAGACACACGCTCCAATGTGTGTCTGGTGGTCTGTACAGACAGGCAGTGACGAGGCAGTCACGTGGTTGGGTTTACAACCAATGAGAAGGCAGAACAGAGAGTGTATTTAAAGACAAACAGACAGGAAGTAGCTCCTTTTCGGAGAGGTCTCCTGGCTGAAGAGGCTAGCTGAAGCAGGCAGGTAAGGCTCTTAGCTCTGACCTCTTGGGCTTTTATCTTTACATTGGCTCTGTGTTTCTTATTTAATAAGACGGTTGGTTACATCTACGTGTGTGTGTGTATTTATGTGTGTGTTTCCATATGAAGCTGAAAATTGTCCTTTCAAGATATCCGAAGAATTGTGTTGGAATTTTGATGGGGATTAGATTGAATCTGTAGATTGTTTTTAGTAGGATAGCCATTTTACTATATTAATCCTATGGATCCATATCTTTCCATTTTCTGATATCTTCTTAAATTTCTTTCTTCAAAGACTTGAGGTTTTTAATCATAAAAATATTTTGCTTCCTTGGTTAGAGTTATGCCAATATAATTTTAAATTATCTGAGGCTATTATGAAAGGTGTTGCTTCCCTGATTGCTTTTTCTTGCTGTAAATTGCCTTTATTATGTTTAGGTATGTCCCTGTTTTCCTAATCTCTCCAGGACATTTATCATGGATTTTGTCAAAAGAATTTTCAGCATTTAATGAGATGATCATGTGGGTTTTATATTTCACTTTTTTCCTAAGGTTTTTGTTTGACATAATAAGTTTTTCATTCCCAATTATATTTCAATTTGGATTTTTTCAGACTCTATTTCTTTGTTAAATTCTATTTTCACATCGAGTTATTTTCATTATTTCATTTAACTGCTTGTTTTCTCATGATCTTAATAAGCCATTTATTTATATCCTTTTTAATATCTTTGAACATTTTCATCATTGCTATTTTGAAATCTTTGTCTTGTGTTTTGGCTAAATTGCTTTTCTCTGGGCCTAACATAGTAGGGCTTCTGGCTTCTGAAGGAGGTATATTGTCTAGGCTGTTGATGTTTGTATTTTTGCTCCAGGCATTAGGATTCTGGAGTTACATTTGAATATATATATACATTTGGTGAGTGTTCCTGCCTTTGGTTGCTGTTGCCCAATCTGGGTCCTATCCATTCTTTGTTTGTTATTGCCCAATATGGATCCTAGCCAAAAGTGTGGCAGCTGTGGGGGTCTTGAATCCCAGTTAAGTATGGTGGGTATGGGGTCCCTGGTAGAGAGCCATTCTACAGGCTTGCAGGGGGTCAGCAAAGGAATGGAGAAGGGCTAGAAAGAAAGATTGAGGGGGCAGTGGTGAGGGGGCAGTGGGAAAAAAGTATGAAGACCCTGGTTCCAAACCAACAGACTGAGTCTCAAGAGGATGGAGATGGAGACGGGCTAGGAGGAGGGTCTCAGGCAAGTAAGCTGCAGAAAGACGAAGAGTCAGTCTGAAGAAAGCAGAATGGAAGACAGGAAGGAGAATGAAGGTGCTCTACCTGAGTCCCAAACTAGTGTTACAACTTTGGGTCCCTGGTCAAGAGAATTTCTATGAGTCATTGAGAATCACAAAAAACTGGAGGTGGACTAGAATGAAAGGCTGAAAGGGACCACCAGGAATAACTAAGCATACCCTGGTTCTTCATCAAGTTACTGAGTCCCTAGGGCACAGCACTGAGCTGGGAGGAGGACTCCACTGTCATTATCTATGACATATCTACCTTCTGCACAGAGAAGATAGGAGAGTTAAAGGGGGATGTGGTAGGAATTACCACCCTTGCGTCTTTCAAGTACTTGATGTGGCACTTATTTATGTAATCCCTCCAAGGATACAGCATTTTATTTTGGTCACTATTTTTCTTGATATGGACAGCTCCAATGGCTTCCTTTTGGCCTTTGCTACCATAAAATCTCTCATTCCAGAGGTCAGGCTATCAATATAAGAATCCCTTCAATTTCTTAGTACATCTGTTCAAATTATGCTTTCTGGCACTCTTTAAATAATGAGAAGCTAAGCACTGAAAATCACTCACCCCATTTACAGTCAGACTTTGGCTAAAACTCCATTTGTCTCCTGACCTCAATAAGCCTCCAGTTTGACTGGAGGGTCATAATATTGCTTGGGATCTTCTGGAGTCAATGTCAATTGGGAGCATATATATAGTAGAACCAGAAAGGTTTGAGCATTTCATTTCCCAATGTGCAGTTAGCCTAGTAGGTT
>CABHPR010103793.1:0-20907 GCA_902168415.1 Peromyscus melanophrys | reverse complement strand
AGAGAGAGAGAGAGAGAGAGAGAGAGAGAGAGAGAGAGAGAGAGAGAAAGGGAGAGAGAGGTTTCTGTGTCTGTACATGGCATCCAGGGTCTTGAGCCTGACTGGAGATATCAAGAGAATGAAGAAAAGACAAATACATAAACAGACACAAAGCTGGGATCCAGTGGTCTGGGATCTCTGCTGGAGAAATCACCACACCCTGGAGGCTTGGCATTATTGCATACAGTAACAAGGTGGGATTTTTATACAAAGCTAAATGAGGAAGTAGTGTTTATGGCATATAGCTAGGTTAAGGAGGCTTATTAATCCGATCTCAGCAAGGCAAAGCAGTCTTCAGGTTGTAAATGACAAGAAGGAGAAAGCCCTGGTGGACGTTTTCTGAAAACACCATGAACACTCATACTTGGTCACTGGACAAAGGCTTAGCTATTTCCCTTCCTATAGAGTCCTTAACATGGTCATGCCTATGTCAGCAACACACATTCCCTCAGGACTAGACTCACACAGAGTGTCCTCTCCTTCCCTACATGGGGTATTTTCACTGATGACAGTATTTCTGCTGCTTTCTTAGCACTCAGGAAAACATTTTGCCTTCCAAAACCTATTGCTATTGATACTGCATTTGTTTTGTTTAGAAACATAGTTTGTATAGACTATCATCACAACTCACAAATGTGGGAGTTCTGTATTTTAATAGTGGCATAGTGATTTATGCACTGATGAAACATTGCCTTGTCTAGAGGATATTACATGCTGAAAGCCAAAATTCTGTCCATTTCATTTAGTGCCTTGAGAGTACATCAAATTGGTAACAGAGCACACATATACATATGAGGGGTTGGCCTCTGCCTATAGCTGCATTCTCTCTCTGAATCACAGTTTACTGAGACATAAAAATGTCAGAGGACCACTGTGGTGCTTTCTACTTTTATTACTTGAAAATTTATGGTTTTTAAAAACAAAAACAAAAAACTGATTTTTTTCATTGCTGGTACTTTGTGCATATGAGAACTGCTTATTATTTATGTTCTTATTTATATACAGGGTCTCATTATGAAACCCAGTCTGGCCTGAAACTCCTAATCCTCTTGTCAAACTTAGATTAAAGGCATGCAGTAAATGCCCAGATTATAATAAACTTTCATGTTGTTGTTATGTTGGGTTTTCATGAGACAGAGTTTCCTTCTGTGGCCCCTGACAAGCCTGGAACTTGCTATGTAGACTAGGCTGACCTTGACATTGCAAATTAGTCATGAATGATCTTTTGACCTCTGCCTCCCCAGGGATGGGATTACAGATTATATGCTTCTCAGATAATTGTTCTATCTATCTATCTATCTATCTATCTATCTATCTATCTATCTATCTATCTACCTACCTACCTACCTATCTATCTATCTATCTATCTATCTATCTATCTATCTATCTATCTATCTATCTACTTATCCGTCTATGTGTGTGTGTGTGTGTGTGTGTGTGTGTGTGTGTGTGTGTGTGTACATGATAACCATTCAGAGAATTTCAATTACCCATTAATAAATATAATTGTTAATCCTTCACAAATCAATCTTCTGTCTACCCTTTGGATTTGTCTTTTGATTCTTCAACACTCACTTTTATCTCCCTGTGCTGACTTTCAAAGCTCCTATGGAAGAGAACCAAGCATTGGAGGTAAACGTGGTGTTGTACAGGTGAGAGCACACAGGCCAGCTGGCATGTTTCAGTGACCTAACATTTTGCTTAAGGTGTCGAAGAAGTGGTCCTGCGAAGAGATATTGACTGCATGGCCTTGAGGTCAGTGTACTTTTTACATACCAGCTCTACACAGTTATTTTGTTCCCTTGGTCTCTTACAAATAATACTGTGTGCAGATAAAAACAGAAGAGGCAAAAATCATGTCAGACATAAAGGTGAGTATAAGAACAGAAGAAAAAAATGACTGTAAGACACGAATTGATAACAGGCAGCCAAATAATGTGGATGTGCTCAGAAGCTTGCCTTGCATGTGCAAGGACAGAGGCACAATGTCTAATATTGGAAGGAAAGAAGAAAAGATGCAGTCAGGAGACTGGCTAACTTCCCCATAAAGATCTACTACTGCAGGTCTCATATTATGGATATTTCACTTTATTTAGTCAAGTAATGAATTAGATATATTTCTATTTGTTCTCCACATATACCTACCCATGTTTGCAAAGTAAAATTAGATTGTCAGGTCAATTATTTGATTCCTTGTGCCTGGCCTCTTCCTAGACATTAACAAAATATATGGGAGTTTTTCTTCTTCACTTCTAAAAACAGCAGTAGTGTAACAGTGGGCCAAAGAGAGGTGATGTATACAGTGTGCAACTCATAATTTTTGTGACATTTCTTCAGATATCTGAATAATACATTAGAAAAGAAGATCACTGCTTTGTTTTTGTCTTAATTTTTAACCAGTATATATTAGTTAAAATAACAGATTTCAGGATGCCATATTCATACAGGTATACAAGGCATATTGATCATATTTGGTCTCCTTACTCTCTGTCATTCATTCAATAGACTATCTAATTTCCAAAGACACTGGTGAGCTGGAGAGACGGCTCAGTGGTCACAAGCACTTGCTGCTTTTACAGAGAACCCAGGTTTGGTTCCCAGCATTCTCACCATGTCTCACAACTTGCTGTAACTCAAATTCCAAGGGACCTAAAGCACTCTTCTAGCCTTTACAGACAGAAACATGCATAAACATGTAGTGAAAATACTCATGCACACAAAATAAAAATGAACAAACAGTCACTCTGTACTTCCATGTCTTAAAAAAATCTAGAGTTTATAGATGAGAGAAAACATGATACTTGTTTTTCTGTGTTTGGTTTATTTTACTTAATGCAATGATATCCTGTTCTGTAAACAACTTTCATTTGGGGCTGAATAAATTCCCACTGTGGATATAACCTATATGTTATTACTCTATTCATCAGATGATTATTCCATAACTTCACTGTTGTGAATAGCAATAAACTTGAGTATATGGTTCTTTATATTTTATGGTGAGTCTGATTCTTCCCAGCATGCACTTGGAGTGTGTGTTTGGATTATAGGGTCGCTTTACTTTAGATTTTTGAGGCATCTTCATCCTGATTTCTATTACTGGTTGGACTAATTCACATTCCAACTATCTGTGCATCAGCTCTAACAATCCTGAAAAGTTATGTTTTATTGATGATAAAACTTGTGGATGGGGTGAGAGTGAGTCTCAGTATAGTTTTGATTTGTATTTCCTAAGTAGCTAAAGATAATGTTGTTTTTCTAAATATACCTCTCACTTCCTTTCTGCTCTGTGGTTATCACTATGCAATCCAGGCTGGTTTCAAACACAAGAGGCCCCTGTTTCTATTCTGAGTGACGGGACTGCATATGGAGCTGCTACACTGCTTCTGAGAATGGCCTGTTCGGGTCATGTACGCTTCATTGATTGAATTATTTATTCTTTGACATTTAGTTCAAGAGTAGAACACTAATAAGATATGGAAATTTATGGGAGGTGTGATCTGTGATGATACACCAGGCTATTTCTGGGACATGTTAGAAATTTTAGAATTCCCTTCTCACCACATTGACTGAAGAAAACATCTCCGTTTTCCTGCCTGATGTGTTTATACTGTGTTTCTAGCATGTTCTATGTGCTGTAGCAGAAGATGGGGGCCATGGTTTGGACATCTCAATGCCATAGGAGAATGATCACCTCTGACCTTGATTAAATCTATTATCCCTTCACCTGTACAGAGATTACCTTATTCATCCTTTTCAAAATATAAATCCTTCATCTTCTGTCAGAATGTGGGAGAGGTGATCACTCGGTGATGCGGACTCAAAAGAGAATATTCTGATTTCTTCTAGGGCTTTCATCCTGCAGTGTTTTCTACCTCTGGATATGGAGGGCATGACACTGAAGGTTCCTAACCCTTTGATGAAGGGGAGAATGGAGTCTGTGTTGTAAATCATACTTCCTTCCATTGTCAGAATACTGGTTTTGAATTTAGCACTCCTTCCCCCATCTCTGCTGACCAGCTGTGGTTTACCTTCAGTGATGTGTTTACTAGAGTCTTCCTCTGGATTCTGGTCATTACTTCTAAAATTTTAGAATGTGCTGCTTGGTGGTGGTATACACCCTTAATCCCAGCACTTGGGAGGCGGAGGAAGGTGGATCGTTGTGAGTTCAAGACCAACCTGGTCTACATAGCATGTTCCAGGACAGCCAAGGCTATACAGAGAAACCCTGTCTCAAAAAACACACAAATTATGATGTAATAGTTTCATTGTTTGCATAAAATCATTATTTTTAAGATGGAATTAAGAGATTATTTATGCACCTTCAATATTTCACATGAACTCACAGGTTTTAGGCTTTTCTCATTACAAAGCGTTGAATGTAACAAGACCTCCTTTCTCCTTTGGAAGGTAGGAGAATTACTATAAACAAAAGAATAAAATAATTTTTACTGACTATGAAAGAGTCTAGGTTTGTGGGCTGTACACTCAAAGAATTAAAAAAAATTCTAATACTATGAGGACCTATAATCGATTATGATAAAAGTATACTATAAACGTTTCAAAATTATTCCTGAGTTTTACAAAACTATGACAGAAAAGAAAAGTGTGTATGTTCCAACACTGAAATTTATCCAAGACATATTTTAAGCAGAAAAACGAATCAAGTTGCAAAGCTGTGGGAAGACAGTTAAACAAGTCATAAAATAAAGTGGAATCCTTTGTGTACACTTGTAAGGTTCTAAATTTACATTCATTTTCAATGCAAAGTATTTACACAATGTGTTAAAATAGATGAATATCTAATTGAAAGCTAATTTAAATATTGTAACATTCTGCCCTTATTTAAGAAAATAATTGAAAATCACTCAAACAGCTCTAAGTCCATTCAAGTGTTTGCTTGCTTGTTTTGTGTCTCTCTATGACACTTAGGTTGTCCAGAAATTTATATTCTTCCTACATCTGCCTTCTGAGTGTTGGGATGACAAGCATGTGATCCATACCCATCTCTAAGGATGGAGCTTTGCAGATATTAACTAATATAACAGTAATAACACTATGAAATACTCATTGTAATTACCTCTAATTTTCAGAAAATGAATCTTTAGGAGGAAGTAATGTAGTTTTTAGGCCAAGTTAAAAAAAAAAAAAAACCTTAAGGTTAATGGAATTGGGCTTCAAAGATGGAATATCCTGAATGCAAAGTTAATCAGAATGCTAAACATGTCTGTGTAGTTTTATGTAGAAAGAACTAAAAATTTAGAGTAATAAAGACTGTAAGTCCAGGATGGTGTCTCAGTAAAGGCAGAAAATGACTTGTGATATGTTGTAGTTTGTGAAACTGCTCCCAGAGGCCAAAGTGTCTGAACTCTTGATTCCCAGCTGGTGGTGCTGTCTTGAGAGGTGACGGATCCCTAAGAAGTAGAACCTTGCTGGAAGACGTGAGTTCCTGGGATAGGCCTTGAACTTTGGCAAACAAACTCCATTCTTTGTCTACTCTATGATTCTTGAACACAGATGCAAAGTGACAAGCCACTTCATACTTCTGCCAACATGCCTTCCTGCCCTGACATTCTCTGTCTCCTCCAACTGTAAGTCAAAATAAACTCTTCCTGCCTTACATTGTGACTTGTTAGATATTTGGCCATAGCAAAAAGGAACAACTCCCTAAGTAATGACCACTGGGCAGAAATAAAGAAAGGAAATTAAAGACTTCCGAGAATTCAATTAAAAGGGATATATTACATGCCTAAACTTTTGGGAAAATAAAAGCAGTGTTAAGAGGAAAGTTCAAAGCACTAAGTGCCTTCATGAAGAAATTAGAGCTCATACTAGCAACTTCAGAGCATACCTCAAAGCTAGACTAGAAAGAAGAAAACACACTCAAGCACAGTAGATAGCAGGAAATAATCAAATGAAGGCTAAAATCAACAAAATAGAAACAATGAGAACAATACAAAAAAATCAATGAAACAAAGAGTTTCTTCTTAAAGAAAATCAACAAGATCAACAAACCTTTATCTAAACTAAGTAAAAGACAGAGAGAGACTATCCAAATTAACAAAATCAGAAATGAAAAGGGGGGGCATAACAACAGATACTTAGGAAATCCAGACAATCATTACATCATACTTCAAAAAACCTGTACTCCACAAAACTGGAAAGTCTAAAAGAAATGGAAAAAGAATTCTCCATAGATGCCATTTACTAAAGTTAAATCAAGATCAGATAAACAATTGAAATAAATCGATACCCTCCAAATAAATAGAAATAGTCAATTAAAAGTCTCCCAACCAAAAAAAGCCCAGGGCCACACAGTTTTAGTGCAGAATTCTACTAGATTTTCAAAGAAGAGTTAATGCCAACACTCCTCAAATGTTTCCACAAAATAGAGAATGAACATTGCCAAATTCTTTCTATGAGGCTACAGTCACCTTAATATCAAAACTACACAAAGGCTCAACAAAGAAAAAATTATAGACCAATTTCCCTCGTGAACATTGATGCAAAAATACTCAATAAAATACTAAAAAAACTGAATCCAAGAACACATCAAGAAGATCATTAGCATGATCAAGCAGGCTTCATTCCAGAGGTGCAGAGATGGTTCCATATATTAAATCTGTCAGTGTAATCTGCCATATAAACAAATTGAAACAAAAAAAACCACATAATCATTTCATTAGATGCTGGAAAAGTCTTTGACAAAATGCAATACCCCTTCATGATAAAAGTCCTAGAGAGATCAGGGATACAAGGAACATATCTAAACATAATAAAGGTAATACATAGCAAGCCTATAGCCAACATTAAATTAAATGGAGAGAAATTCAAAGGAATTCCACTAACATAAGGAGCAAGAGAAATTACATGCTGTGGAACAAGCTTTCTACTCTCTCCATATCTATTCAATATTCTTCTTGAAGCTCTAGCCAGAGCAATAAGACAACTGAAGGAGATCAAGGCTGTACAAATTGGGAAGGAAGAAGTCAAGGTATCTCTATTTGCAGATAGTATGACAGTGTACATAAGCAAAAATTCCACCAGGGAACTCCCACACCTTTAGCAAAGTGCCTGGATAGAAGAGTATGCTGGGGATGTCTTTCTGTATGCTGTGAAATATTTTAGATAGACAGGTCATCTTCAAGCTTTTCAGAGATATACAAAATATGACATTTAAAATGTTTCAATAACTTAAATTTTTTTTTCTTTTTTTATGACTGAGACATGGCAGCTCCTGGCAGCACCAATCTACTTTAAAAAAAATATGGACATTAAAGAAACTGCATATAGAGTTAACTTTCATTGGGGCAAAAGTTAGCCACTGGACAACAAAGTGTCCTTAAATCAACTGCTAACAAACAGGACAAAATGGACAAACAGGACACACCCCAAAGGACTGCCAATTCTTGCCAAGACAAGTGTGGCTGTGGCTTTAGCAACAGATACCCTCTGAGGCCAGGACAATATGGCACCATCGCTAAAGTGGCCTTTACAATCCAAAAAAGCTACAATGCCCCTTTTTTCAAAGACAGCTAAACAGAGAGTGGACCAATGGCTTCTGGTATACAGTGAAACAGTAGCTGAAACAGTTATTCTTAAAAGAGTAACTAGACGGACAGAGTCTAACCTCTCAATGGTAAACTGACATTTAATAAAAGAGATAAAGCCACCCACAAGTCAAAAAAAAAGGGATGCAAAAAAGAACAAGATTCCAAGATAAAGCTACCCACAAGTCAAAAAAAAAAATGGACAGCTGAATTCCAAAAACACCAACAATTTCCAAAATTTAAAATCCTAAATCATAACAGGACACTAGTAAAATTCAGGTTTATCTGGTACATAGACTACTCACACCGAATGTGAGGTCAAACTGTAGGCCTTGTGTACATCCTACTTCACAAATGAGTCTGTCAGATACACTAAGCCTATAGACTAAGAATGATGCCCCAATGTTTCAGAGAAACCTCAGGTGACTGTCCAGGAAGCTGGCTGTTTCTGTCAACTCACATTTTTTTTGAAAGTTGCTTGTTTGCACTTCCTGTTTTATTAGGTAATATTATTTCCTTCTTGGGACTCTAAGGGAGTTAAAGATTAGATAGTTATAGTTATAGTTAGTTAAAGATTAGATAGTTATAGTTTTCATTGTTAAAAATTTCAAAAAAAACTCACTAAAAAGATATAAAATGTATAAATTTAGAAAACATTATAAGATAGTTCTCTGTTAATAATATAAGTTAAGAGAAAAAATAAATCAGGTACATTTTGGACTCACAAATATAAGATAGATAGGATATTGTCTTTAATTTTGCCAAATACAAATAGACTAGATATTATAACTATAATTCTTGCTTGCTAATTGTTTTGTTATTTATAATTTTACTATGTTAAAGTTAAAACCTTCCTTTTAAAAAAAAAAAAGAAAAGGGGAAGTGCTGAGGATGTCTTTCTGTATGCTGTGGATGGGTTGCTCTGATTGATTGATAAATAAAATGCTGATTGGCAAGTAGCCAGACAGGAAGGATAGTGTAGGCAGGATAAGCAGAGAGGAGAATGCTGGGAAGTGGAAGGCTGAGTCAGGAGACGCTGCCAGCTGCCGCCACCATGAGAAGTAAGATGTTAAGATACTGGTAAGCCACAAGTGAAATTCTAGGAATGGCTGAGCCTGAAACCTACCAATGCCATCACTTGTCTACACTGACTATGTAATTGGGTTGGATGTTTGACTCCCTTTTCAGCTCGAGAAATCAATGAATAGCGGGCCACATGGCCTGAAAAGGAGACAAAGACAGGGGAAAGCAAGGCTCAGAGAAAGCCCTGGACATCTTCATGCACACTTTAAAAAGATGTTTCCTAGACATGTGTCTTATGGCATTTTTGTTTGTATATAAAACCCAGAAAACTTTCTGTACCTGAGTACGCTTTACAAGAGTTTAAACTTGCCATCTAAAATTTCCCCATAGATTTAATTAACCATATTTATTCATTTTATCTGCTGATATTTCAGAGTATAACAGTTACACACTTTATACAAATCCATGAAATAAACAATAATTTGATATTCAATATCATGTGTTAAAAATATGAAAACATAGGCTTGTTTAGTAGTTAGAAATTTTATGTCATGTAAATTTTCTCCTTGAATTACAATTCATGCTTCTTTTAGCCACAGCATTCCATCTTAAAACCTTTATTTGTTTATAAATAATACATGTCCATTTTTTAAGTTATCTGGGCAAGAAACATGAGCACATATTTGGGATTCAGATGCATCTCTGAATTATACCTAAAATTATATTAGTGCAAATTTGAGCTAAGCAACATAATATGTGCCCAAATATGAAAAGTGTTGACCAAAAATACATCTGTTAATGAAAGACATTTTTTTCTAATAAATTCACATGCTTCTATAGTGATACAGTGGATTTGGCATGTTGGTTATTAATTTCTTCATTGTTCTGTTGAAAATTAAGGAACTTGCAAACCTATAAAAGAATATGAGATTTTTAAATCACAGGTATTTTCCCCAAAGAAACAGAAAGAAAAATATCATATAGTTCTGTCCTACACAAAAATATTTCCGGTAACTTGTTAGCTGATTATCCCATTAGGTCTAGCATAAATGTTATTGAAGGTCAAACAATGCAATCACTTTAGCTGCAGAAGCGTCTGTTACACAAACCTGAAAGTCACTGATGTTTTCTCCATCCAAGAACAAGTTCAATGTGTCTGGTCCTTTGCCAGATATTTCACTCTGGACTAATGTATCAATAACAAGATTAAGGTTGCTAAGTGCATTTCCCTCCGTGAATTGGAGGAACTAGAGTGATTATTGAGGGTGGGAAGAGGAAACGTAAATACCATCAACTCCTTAGCAGGAGAACCAGTTTCAGCAAGCACAAGTGTGGAGGTTAAAGATATTCAGGTTAATTTCTTTGTAACCGTTTCTTCAAACACGTCCTTGCTTGAAGGTTGCTGCTTTGAAAGAGCATTAAAATAAAACAAACCATCAGCTAATGAAAATTCTGAAACACGTACAAGGCACACACGTTAGGGAAAGACTGTCTTTGCTTTTTTTCCTTGAGAGACTCAGAGTGCCCAGGCACAATGAGGACGTAAAGAACACATGGATGTTCTCTGTTGTAGAAAACTGTTTCTTTAGTCTAAGTTTTCTAAGTTGTATTTGAACCATAAAGCTCCCCTTCCTTAGGGATATTGATTGAAAATTGACAGAATATAGATTTCAGTGTTACATGTCTAACATTGTGCTAGGTGCTGCTAATACATATTTGTATATATATATATATATATATATATATATATATATATATATATATATATATATATATATATATATATATATATCCAGTATCCATGGATTATCTCAATCTCTACTTAGTAAGACCTTTGAAAAAGAAAGTGGATTTGGAAAATATGAATTTAGAAAATATGATTTCTTTTGAAATCATAAGAAAGAGAAACATTAAAAACAATGAATCTGACAGCATAAAAAGGAATCCAGGAGGTGATCGGTGTTGAATATTTAGAACAGAAAAAGGGCTGGTTTGAGAATTGGGGCTGGGGAAGGAGAGGACATAGTGTCACCACCGAGCTATTATGTAAGAGACTTTGACAAGATGATCCAACCATCAGAATATCTCATGCATATTCAGAAGTTGAGATGCTGCTGATAATAGTGTTCTTTCTTCTGGAAGCTGGAGGTGGAGGAGAAACTTAGAAAAGAAGAGCATCTCCAGAGACCTGGGAGCTAACAAAATTCACTCAGGCTTGAATGGTGATAACTGAAAAAAAAATGGTGCTCTGGGATGGAGATGAAGGCGAGTATGGCCCATCAAATAAGGCTACGTAGGAATGAGACATACCTGAAAAGAAGGATTAAACAGTTCAGGTGAAGGCAATGGATTACTGAATGGATGCAAGATGACTTAGTATGTGAAGTAAGGTAGAACTTAACTTTCTGTTTTTTTTTCTTTTTGTTTGTTGTGTATTTTGTTTCTCTCTATGCTTCCTTAGAACAACAATGAAATTCTGGATTCTTAAAGCAGTACAGAAAAAAAAAAGTTAAAGTAATGTAAGAGAGATGAAGGGAAAGGGTCGAGCATGAAGTAGAAAGTGGATCTTCACAAAGTCCACAGATAGAATCGTCACACCACATAGAGAAGATAGCGGGGCCTGTACAGGAATCATTCTTAAAAAGCATCCTATCATAGATATCTTCCATTCTAACTATCTAGAGTGTAAGTTTTAAAGCTTTAGAAACGTACAAAATGTTACAAAGGTGTTGTAAAGCAAAGGAAAAACAGAGAGCATAGAAAATAACTTCAATGTATACCCAGTTTATAGGTGTAGATCCTTGTGCTATAGCCACTATAGTAGTTCACAAAGACATGCTTTGGGATTCTCTGGCCATTCATCTGATGGAACTGAACTGGCTCTGAACAGATCTTAAAACATAGCTAAAACCAGATGCCAGTGGATCATTTCAAACAAACCTGTGTTTTCCAGACCCACTTTGGCCCAAGCTTGGCAGTCAGTCAAGGGAATGAAAAAAGGATGGAAATACCAGCAATGATTTAAACATGAAACCCAAGAGACCGATTATGTTTGGCTTTGGCATCAGTTACTATGACGACCCATGGACTATCTGAAGTTGTTAGCATTCTAGCCCACTGAGTTAATAATATGGACAAGAGTGACATGAAGGTTGAGGGAAAGCAAATTGCTTTAATGTCACATCACATAATAATGACAATGAAAGCTAGAGAGGTTTGAGAGGCTTTGGGGCCCTAGAAAAGCATAGTTACAAAGACAATCCAATCAGGAGGGAAACCTCCTGGTTATTTATAACTAGCAACACCTTACAGATATTTCTTAATATCATGTTCTTCAAGCTTTTATAAACTCTGAACTTGGAACCTGAAACAAAACAAAACAGAAAGATAAATTGGAGCAGGGCGTTGAAACCCAGAATCTTTTACAATTATGAGGCCTTTATTTTCCTAACTGTATCCTTTTCATCTTAGCCTTGTGGTCAAGAGAGACTGTTGAATTAGATCTGGAACACTTGAAGGTTTTCGTCGGGAAGCGGAAAAATACACAAGAAGGAAGTCAGGATCAAATTTCATACAATGCTGTTTGAAAGATTCTTCTGCTAAAAACAGTGAGAGTCATGCATCCTCAGACATTAAGGCAGATGGCCCAAGTCACACTGCTAATCACACAAGCATGCAGACTAGAACTAAAATAGCCCAAGTAATACTTTTTTTTTTATTAACAAGATGCCAAGTACAGTAACAAAAATACCATTACAAGGCAATCTCACTTTAATAAAAGTTTGTTCTTCTTACACTTGCTGCTATTTTCTGAATTGCTATTGCTCTCTTGTATATGTTTAAGAGTCTGGATGCTTACCACACTCGGATGAAAGAAACTAACCTCTTTCCACAAATGAGGCTTCGTTGTCTTGTGTATCCACCTGTGTGATGGAAACTAATGAGAAGAAACTAGACCAGCAACATAAGGGTTCAATGGTCTACATGCCTTTGCAGCCATTTCTCTTTGTTCATCAAGCCTTTGCATTACTTATTGAGAAGAGGAAACTCATGAAGAGTGTTGACACTAAATGCTTCTGGAGTGATGCTAAAATTATTGAAAGTGGTATCAGGAAATTGATGCCAGAACATGGACACACACTACAGTACACTGACATGGAGACCTAGATTTACTCACAGAACATTTCACTCTTATTGCATCACCCAAGCAGATAAGAGCAGGTACCTAAAGATATGTGAAATCCTTTTTCAATCAGAAAGAGTAGTCTAGACCAGGCCAATGGGTTTGCCTGCACAGCCCCATCAACAAATAATACTCACTAATGTGTATACATTCATGGAAAAAAAACTGTAGAATGGATAGGTATGGGATATTAAGATAGATTATTGTATATACTAGCAAACTAATTTAATAAAATATCAGTCTTAGATAAATTGCACTGTTATAGATTCTTATATATTGATACAAATGTACAATATTTTTATATTCTTATTCCAGATAATTTGTATTTTGATACAAACACAGAGTCATATTTGTTGTAATGTACATATATTTCTACTCTTATTTGAAATGTTTGTATATTGATACAAATGTAAAATTATATTTGTCATACTGTATGTATATTCTACCTCTGCTTAGGATATTTGGTATGTTGATACATATTTAGGATTATGTATCATTTGTCATCTCTATAGTTATGTTAGTTATGTTCTCCAGACTTAGAGAAACATATGTCAGATGGATAGGTAATCTTCAAACACTTCATAGACTTACAGAATATAGCATTTAAATGTTTCAATAACTTGGAATTCTGTTGACGTGAGACACAATTGCTCCTGGCAGCACTGATCTGATCCTGAGATAATGTTGGGCTTCTGAGACATTTCCATTTGAAAGTTTGTCTTCATTTTGGCACAAAATGGTCTACTGGGCAAAGAACTGCCCTTACCTCAACTGTTGACAGTAATATGGTCTAACAGATATTCTAGGCCTGTAGCCAATTTGAATGCACCAATGATGCTGAGAAACTTTAGGTGACTGTCCAGGCTGCCAGCTGTCTCTGTCTACTCTCAAAAGACTCCCAAAAATTGCTTGCATCCTTCTCCCATTTCTCAGGTGCTATTATATTCCTTCTCTGGTCTTTGATAGGATTGAAGACTAACAGTTATGGTTACAATCTTCTTGTATCTTAACTAAAACATATTAAGTATTAGATTCAGGTTCTTTAGGATAGGACACCTTTTGGAATGATCTCTGTAATGTGCCATTTACCTATGCTCCAGACTCCTCTGGATTTTAGTATGTGTCTCTTGTTTGATGTTGTTCTTGTTGGTTGTAGTTCCATCTTGTCTAGGTCATTATCCCTTATTCCTCCTGGACAATATTTGATCATCATTCCTGTTTGGGTAGGAGTTCCACCTCAACCCCTGGCACCCTGGCATCCCCATACCCAAAGAGTCTGGAATGTTTGGAAGGAGTCTGGTGGAAGATCCACTTTAACTGCCCTCGGTGGAACCTCCAGATGATAAGTTTTAGGTCTCTTGAAGGCCTCACCGCTGACGCAGCAAATCAAATCAGACTGAATTGGAAAAGTCCAGGTTTAATGGGTAAAGCATTCCCTAGAGATTCCCAGGCCCCATAGAGAGGAGACAGGGAGGCACAGGGATGCCAGACCTCCAGACCGGAAGAACCACATGTCTGTTTTCGGGCATGCTGCTTATATACCCTATGTGAATGGTCTTTAGCCTCTCTGGGTGAGGAGCTGTGTTTGGTGGGCTTTGAAGGGGTCGGTATGGGGGGGAGCTGTGTTTGGTGGGCTTTGAAGGGGCGAGTTTAGGGCAAGAGATGGGGAGGGGAGTTGAGGTGGATCTTCCACCACACTCCTTCCAAACAATTCCTAATGTATATAGTTTAGTATTAGGTTAGAACTTTCTTATTTAGATAAAAGAGGAAGATGTAGTGGGTAGCTGTTCCAGCTTTGACCTTGAAGCACCACCTCAGTGAGGCAGGCAGTAACTGCCACACCGACCTATGACCTGCCCCTAGGGCGCGGCCAAGATGGGAGCCCTTAAGACCCAAGATCCCTCCGTGCTGGCCCTCTTGGCTTCTTGTGATCTTGGATGCTGGGTGGCAGTCCAAGTCAGAGTTCTCCAGCGAACCATGCTGAACTGCACATCACCTCTTCCAAATCCTGTAACCAACCCCTTTACTGGCTGTAAGTTACCACAAAATAAACCTCCTTTTAAATATGTGAAGTTGCCTTGTTAAAGCCCTGCATTAAGCAGGCACTTGAAAATATGTGAAATCTTTTTTCAGTCAGAAAGAATAACCAAGAACAGGCCAATGGGTTTGCCTGCATGGCCCCATTAACAAATAACACTCACTAATGTGTATACATTCATTCACTTGAAATGTCCATGGGGAGTATGCAATGGAAAAAAAATGCCCTGTAGAATGAAGGTAAAAAGCACAGATCTGGAACCTAAAAACCCACGTATGAGTCTCAGGTCTTCCATCATGAACTAGTCTATGATTAATTGGGATTCCATAACTGTCTCAAATGCTTAAAGCCTTTGCTTCAATGGCTGGCTCTGAATCTATCTGTACCTTATCTTATTTGATACACTTAAACATGACAGGCATACATAAACATATATAAAATAGAAAAATGAGGAAGATGAGGACAAATGCAAATTCTAATATTTCCCTCCTTTGGGCATGATTTTTCACTCCAGCCTTCAGGCTCCTATTCTGAAGGACAGAAGTTGAAGAGGGAATGTTCTGAGCAACATGTAGTCAAAAGACAAATGTGGCCACCCATTGTCAAAAGAGACCTGGGAAGTTGGGAGCAAGGACCCCAGTGTTTAGCTGATAGGCCTTGGTATCATGGAGCTCACCTTCATGGAGATGAACAGAAGAAACTTTGAAAACCCAATTCTTTTTTGTGTTGAATTAAATGTCTGCTTTACTACTACAATTTGCCTTCTCCCACGGCTTTCCAGCAAAACAAGGCTGTTCAAGTTCGAGAACATATTTACCCGGACATTTAGATTAGTCATTGCAGGTAAGCTATTAATCTTTCTGTGTGTAGCTTTAAATCACAGTTGGTTTTATCAGCATGAGTTGGAAAATTTAAGTGTTGCCACCAAGGAGGTGGTGGAGCACACTGTGGAGGAAGGTTAATTCAGCAGCAGCATCTCCCTTTCTGTTGCAGACCCTGGGTGCATCATTCCGGTGACACTGCTTTGGTGATGCTGCTGCTTCAGATTCTCGCAGATTAAGCACAGGCAGCTGTTGCTGTATACTTGGTTAAGTCAATAGAAAATTTCTCTTTTGTTCCTTCATGTCCCCCAAGCTCAAGGATTCTCTTAAATTTGGATTCTAATGATGAGTTTTTGTTGTGTTTAGCTTTTCCCTACAGTCTGATCTCATTGAAATGACCATAAAAGGGAAGACTATAGAGAATGGTTGGAGTAGCATAAAGGAATATTTTTTCAAATTCCTCTGATAAAGACAATCCATGATATTTTCTTGCTGAGAAGTCATTGTTTGAATTAAAAAAAAATTTCTGCTGCTGCTGCTGCTGCTACTGCTGCTGCTACTGTGGTTAGTGGTATGTGTGCGCATGTACGTGTGTGTTTCAGTGGGGTCCTCAGTAAGTAGGCAAGTTTTAGAGAGTGGAGTGAACAAGGAAATGTTATTTATTTTATCATGCTTGCTAGATAAAGATGTAGCCTGTATGTACTCATTCATTTTAGACCTCAGTGCAACCCTCACACTTCATCTCATAGTAGCAACCACATTCCTAGAACAAAAGCATCCCATTTGCCTTTCAGATGTCTGAGGGTGATCTGCCTTTTTAAATATTCACTTGAAGGTCAATGTTACAAGCCGTCCATTACACTGAGGTGGAAAATTAATTTGTGCATTTTATCCTACTTTTAATCATTTATTATTGATTGCCATGTCTCCTGTTCTCCTTTGTAAAGAAAAATAACAATTTAACCCTGAGTTCCTAATAAGAATAAGGACCTTAATGATCAAGACCAATTTGTGATAAAGAATATCTTGTGAGCAAGCCAGACCTTCTCTATGGAAAAGCAAAAGTCTTCAGTCATATTCACTTTTGAAACAGACTTATATAACATGAGCATAGTCAAACCACTTTTTAGTTTATAAAATTTACCTCCATTGCTATTTCTTAAACCTAAGAAGAAAATCAGGAAGGAGGCTCTATATGTCAAGGTGCCCTTGCAGAATAATTTAATCACCACAGTTATTCTGGAATAGCAGAGAGGTTCTATTTCTGAAGCCATTCCTATATTTGCACTTCTAGGATCCATCTATAACACATTGACTAAAAACTCAATATAATTAAAATCCCTCACCACTTTTTCTGTTCTGAAATTTTTGGCAAATGAACCTATAACTATAGACATCTTCCTTTAAAAAGTAAACAAACACAATAAATAGCAAAGTCTTTAAAGTGCTATTTACTCCAAGTGGGCTGATAATATTGAGTTGACAATATGTTGCAATCAATGTTAAAAACATGCTTTAGGAACTACATTAAAGTCATCTTCGCTAGTACCATTCAAAGATGGTATTGTAGTGGCTAATCTTCCTTATTGATAGCATTTGATTTGGAGTTACCTAAGAGAAATACCCATAGGTACATCAGTGAGCATGTTTCTAGTGAGCTTACCTGAAAAAGGATGACACATCCAGAACTTGGTAACATCATCCAATAGACTTCAGTCCCAAACCAAATGAAAAAGAAGTGAGTTTCAGCATTCATCTTTGTCTACTTTCTAACTCTGGACATAATGTAACCAGCACACACAAGCTTGGATCCTCAAGCCTTCCCTCACGTGGTGAATATCCTCCAACTCTTAGCCCAAATTAAACCCTTTTTCCATGATTTGTTTTTTCAGGTGTTTGGTCACAGTATTGAGAAAAATAACCCACACAATGCCTTTAACATCCTTCCCAACCATCATGTTCTCAGTCTGATCTGAAGAAAATGTTCTACACTGTAGGTTTTACCTATTTACAAAACTCCAATGTTTCCAACTTTTTCTTACTGAATTGTGAGATGTGCATCATCATCCTTCTCTTCAATACTTTTCACCTTATCTTTTAAAATATTGGGACTTTTTTTCCCTACAAAAATACTTTATATTTTTCTTTGTAATATTGTAACCAAGGGTCACAGATGTGCAGTGGTGTACTAGGAAACATTTTAGCACTAACTCTTCAAACAAAACCTAAGCAAAACAGAATCCTTGATATGTAACATTTGACAATATCTGGTGGATACATACAACTAATGGAGCTGTTTTCAAGTAGGCAACATAATGTCATTAACTGTAGTATTAGGAACCATGCTAATAAAGCATTGAGTGACATTATTACCATGTCGAGATGCTTCTTAACTTCAACAAAATGTAAGATTCAGTAAAATAATTAATAAATTATGACTTTTGAGTGTTGTCTTTTGTTTTACTCTAGCTTATCTAATTATATGTTCATATTGTTTAATTTTTAATGATAACTTTAACAGTTATCTCTTCCTTTCCAAGAACCATGTCCAGTTCACAATAACCTATGCTTCAACTGTTAAACAAGACTAAAACTTTACGACAAAATTGAGCAGGGAATGTGACTCAGTTGGGAGAGTACTTGTCCATCATGGAGGAACACCTGGGTTTCACCTCCAGTTTCTTATAAACCAGGCCTGGTGGCACATGCCTGTAATGCCAGCATGCTTGAGATGGAGGCAGAGGTATCAAATGTTCAAGAAAGAAGAAGTTTGGGGTCAGTCTAGAGAGATCCCGTTTTAGAAAACATATGCCTGGTGCCACTGCTTAGGCACACATGCACATACACACAAATAAATTAATGAGGAAAACAAAAAATAAAATAAAAATTGTAACAAAAATTAAAATAGAAACCTTTAAACTATATTTTCTCCATGATAATAAAATTCACATTTTAAATATTCATATAAATACTTTCTACAATTTTTGGTTGGTTGCTGTATTTTCAGTCTCTCAGTAGGCAGATTTTATATAAGAACAAAGCTTTTAATCACAATTACACAACATAAGTATATTTAATGTTGAGAAAATCAACATTAAATTATCTTAAAGTCCACTAACACTTGCTTCATTTACTGTCTTCATTTGTATCTACCATTGGTACTAATTATTTTAAAGACATTTGAGTCAGCTATTTGATTTTGTCTATATCACATTTTAACTCCATCTGCCCCCTTTTGTGATAACTGTACCTCTTGTGTTTTGACTTCTCAGGACAAATTAAACAAATATAAATTTCTTCAATTATTTTTTCAATTTAATTTTTCAATTCAATTTAATAATTTTCTATGGCTAGTGTCCTTAACATATGCATATATGACTAATGCCAGTTTTTACAAATTATTGCTTACAAAGAAATGTAACTCTAAGTAAAAACTTAATGTAAATAAAAGAACATGACATATGACAAAATAATCTGATTAGGTTTTTTTTTCCAGATTTTACACTGTTCAGTGTTGTTCATCGTTGCTACCTATATTTCATGCTTTTGACTTTGCCATTATCATTTATTACGACTAAGAAAACAAATAATTTAAAGCCTTTGAGCGGGTCAGTGGTATACTTTCTGGTTCTTCAGTATAAGGGTTACAACGTGGTTTAATTAATGAACACAGATTACAAGTCATTCTTTTGCCTTGAGTTTTAAACTGTGTGCTAAAGTAGAGAGCCCAATATGACAAAGACTGTGCTTATCCATGTGGCATATCCTATTCCCCTGAAATATATAGTCAACATTATAGTAACAGGTATTTTGGAGAATTTATTTACAGAAAAAAATGATGCTAAAAACACAAAGGTCTGCTATCAATCAAATAATTTTTAAAATATAAAAGCAAAATTGAAACAACAAATTCAGAAGCATTTTGGCCTGAATTCCCAAAATCAAGAAAGCCATGTGGCAACTGCTTCCAAGCCTTCATTTCTTAGAAACAGAACTACTCTATCAGAAGTCTAGATGAAATTTGAGATGTAAAGCAAAGGATAACCAGACTGCAACTGACAACTCCAGGGAGGCTACCTAGTAAAGAGGACCCTAAGAAAGACATAGGGATCGCCCAGCAACAGAGAAATGGATGAGATCTACATGCGCAAACTGGGGGTGAGGGGAGTAATGGAGGGCAAGGGTCAGGGGAAAGAGAGCTTAGGGGAGCAGTAGATCCCAGCTGGATCAGGAACAGAGTGGGAGAAAAAGGAAAGAGATACCATGATACATGAAGACTCCTCAGGAATAGGAAAAAGCAGAGTGCTAGAGAGGTCCCCAGAAATCCACAAAGATGACTCCACAATAGACTGCTGGCAATGGTCAAGAGAGTGCCTGACCTGATCTACTCTGGTGATCAGATGGCTGAACACCCTAACTGTCATGATAGAACTCTCATCCAGTGACTGATGGAAGCAGATGCAGAGATCCACGGCCAAGCCCCAGGTGGAGCTCCAGGAGTCCAATCGATGAGAGAGAAGAAGGATCATATGAGCAAGAGATATTGAGACCATGATTGGAAAAAGTACAGGGACAAATAGCCAAACTGGCAGAAACATATGAACTGTGAACCAATAGCTGAGGAGCCCCGATGGAACTGGACCAGGTCCTCTGGATAAGTGAGACAGTTGATTAGCTTGAACTGTTTGGGAGGCCCCCAGGCAGTGGGACCCAGACCTGTCCTTGGTGCATGAGCCAACTTTTTGGAACCTAGTGCCTATGCTGAGACACTGCTCAGCCTTGGTGCAGGGAGGAGGGGACTGGACCTTCCTCAACTAAATCTACCAGGCTGGGCTGACTCCCCAGGGGAGACCTTGCCTTGGAGAAGGTGGGAATAGAGGGATTGCGGGGGGGGGGGGGGGGGAGCTTGGAGGTAGGAGGAGGGAGGACAGGGGAATCCATGGCTGATATGTAAAACAACTAGAAAATCTCTTATATAAAATTAAAAAAAGAAATTCTAATGTAGTTGATGTCAAACTATGTAATTATTTCTTATTTAATAACAAGAATGTAATTTGGGTTCAAAGTTACCTCTGATCAATAATGATGTGATATCATCACTCTCAACTGTCCTCAAAACATTCTTCACAGTTGTAGAAAGTGAATTCTGTGAGTAGACATGCTGGTTTAATGAGAATGAGTTGTTAGGTATATAAGCTGTCATTCAAAATAGTCATAAAGAGAAAGTGTGATTTGAATTAGCAACATTTAATTTTT